>JAQJVL010007630.1:0-23070 GCA_035578905.1 Stictocephala bisonia
GAAACAAACTAAGCATTTCATTTAACCTAACTGTTAATTCTAGGTACTTATCTTCGATTTCACATCTGTAGTCAACTTATCTTGTAAATTTCTTCTTTCACTTGGTGAGTCAATCTGTCTTGTATTTGTATGTATTGTCCCAGTAATCTTTTATACATTGTAATTTTATCTGAATTTCTATTATGGATAGGTTACCTTCTACTAGTCTACTTGCTTTTGTGAACTGGCATTATTATTACTTTTCTTTGCATTGTTCAAAGTTTTTAAATCTTCATTATTTGTCATTTTACTTTTCCTCATCACCAATATTGTGTTTACAATAAAAAATAATCAATAAATCTGAATTAATGATAACAAGTATATTTGTGAACCTATTTCACATTTCATTTTGTAACTGAACTCTATTTAACAATTAATTATAAAAATGTAAACAAACAAACATCTGTAATATATACATAATAAATAGATGAAATATAAACACATGTTTCAACATCATATCAACATGTTATTGAGGAAAATGGATATTTGTTAGCTTAAACCCTAGATTAAAGTGCATGTGCACAGTTAAACAAGCATTTAATGAACCGTCTCATTATGTCAAATGAGCAAAACAAGTTTCACAAACTAGCACCAGACTTGTATTCATTATGCTTGTACTGCAAGATGAAGTGACGGATGATGTAGCCGTCCTTGACCACGATAGAGGTGACAGTGACAGTGATGTCCCATATGACTCAGAAGCACCTGGATCGATGGGAAGTACAGTTCACACTTGGCCCTGGATTTCTCCATCAGTTTGGTGATCATCACTATGACAGGTGAGTGTTCATGGCCACACCATCTTCCAGAAGTCTACCACTGTGTTGGCTAAAGGCCCTTGTGTTGCAATAAAAGCTTTCTCTTCTCCATCATAACCCTACATATAAAACTATGTTATATATATTTTTAATTAATAGAGTTATTTTTAACTGAGGACCTACAAACTAAACAAAATATGAAAGAAAATGATCTAAGCAAATCAATTACAATGTTTCAACAAGCAACTGGACAAATGAATTGCTTTGGAATTCATTCAATTTCAAAATCTCTATTCGTATAGACATGTACATAGCATATACAAGAATAGTGTCAAGTAATATATTTAAATATAGTTAAAAATATAAAATTCCTTTTTAAATTAACAGAAGTAACGAGGTGTGCATACATATTTTTAAAAATGAGTTAATTGAAACTTATTTAGTGAAATCTATACATAAATACCCAGACACAGGCACATACACATACTTAAAAAAAGATAACCCGTGAGCATTAAAAAGTATGTTATTTATAACGAATATATATGTAATTATACGTAATCAATGCAACTAAAGCTCTTCATATGAATATATAGCTTTGTCGATAAGAAAATTTTTCAATTTAGTTTTAAATTTACTGTATGAAATCTCAGATCTAATTTCTAGAGGTAATTTATTATAAAATCTTGACCCAGCATATTTAGGTTTTTTTTAATAAAAGTTCCAAGTTGTGGGTGCTTATTGCTAGATTTTCTCGATTTCTGGTGAAGTAATTATGATTATCTCCAACCAGATCCAGTCCCTGTAGCCTGTTTTTGATTGATAAAATCGTTTCAAAAACGTACATACCATAAACCGTCATAATTTTTTCAGACTTAAAGTATTCTTTTGCAGAAGTTCTAGGTGTAAGATTACAAATTATTCGTATGGCTTTTTTTGCATTTTTAGAATTGAATTTAAATTATGTTTGAGTTGTTGCACCATAAAGTGATATTCCGAAAGATATTACAGAATGAATATAAGAAAAATAAATAACTTTTAAGGTGCCTTTTTCACACAGGCTCTTTCGCCTACTTAATGCGTACAAGGGAAGGATCATACATACCCGTTGTGCCAAAATATAAATAAGATCTATAGACTCTTACTGTTCATTGTATGTTGCTCAGTCAGTAAAACATGCCCTAATCTGATTATCCTCACAGATTCATAAGTCAACTTATAACTTCATATACGAGGGTTGTCTGTAAATTAAGGTCTTTAATGCTTTTTCTCATAGTAAACATGATTTAATTGCAAAACCAATTACAGAATCATAAATCTTGGAAATTTAACTGGTTTTAAAAGTAGTCCCCGTCATGATTCATGGACTTTTAGAGTCACCTTGGAAGGTTTTTCATACCCGCGTCATACCACTGCCGGCCGACTCACGTTGGAAGAAATCAACAGCTGCCTTCACAGCTCGCTGTCACGGGGAACTTATTGGAGACCTTAATTTACGGACAATCCTTACATAATGCTATTTTGACCATGGGACAGCTTTCTTTTCATAAATTGCCTCTTTTACCATAAGATATTCAAATTCTAAACTACTTTTTTCTTTAAACATATAAGATTCTTAAACTATTTGTGTTAACATTTAACCTAAATATAACATCTAAGTTATATAATAAAGTGTGTAGAATATGAGGTATAGTCAAAAAGTTCCCGGAATTGGTTGAAATATATTTATTTGACAAAGATAAAAACTTACAGACCTATTTGCCTTCAAAATACTTTGAAGAAGCAAAACTCTCCTTTCTGAACAACACACTTGCCCCAACGATCATGCAACTATTCAAACAATTTTGAACTCATTTTCTGAATGCCTTTCAATGCTTTTGTCACATTTTCACTAACAGCTTCAGCATCTGCAAATCGTCTCTTTTTTCATTGATGTTATCAGCAATGTGAACAAATCGACAGTCGCGGGATCAGGCGAGTAGGGAGGATGTTCAAGCGTGGTAATACTGTGCTTGGTCGGTAGTTATGTAGTAACAAGATCGATATGCAGGCATTGTCATGCAGCAAAATCCAAATGTTTACAGCCCATTCTACAGGCCGTTTTCTCCTAATGGCTACAGTAAAGTATTAGGAGTAAGTGCTTAAAAAATTTCTGTGTAAGTTCCTTGCTCACTGTTTGAACCTTCAAGTATGAAATCAAAGTGAAATTAATCCTTTATAGTAAAAACAAACTCCAGCATAACGTTTACCTTACTTTTGATTAGGGGTGTGCGAGTACTCGAAACTTTGAGTTTTTGATCGAGTATTTTACTACTCGAACTCGGTTCGAAGTTTCCGAAACTACTCGAAGTTCGATTGATTATTTCACGAAATATCAGATTTAGATCTTAATTTAGTTTTAAGATTAAACAGTTTTATAAGTTATGAATAAAAAAGTGTGCTTTCTTGTGTTTTATTTTACCCTAAATCATACATTATTAGTTTGGTACGCGTAATAGTAGTGAATAAGTGAGGTAGCCAGACTCACTTTCGGGTATCTTCGGGTCGATTTTCCAAGATGGCGGCCACGTTCGGGTATCTTCGGGTCACGTGACCACCCCGAGCTCTGATTGATGACGTCATCCAAGATGGCGGCGCCCATTTCCCGCCAAATTTTCTAACCTCACTTTTCCTAACCTCAAATTTCCCGCCAAATTACCCTCAAATTTCCCTCAAATTCCCAAATTTCCCTCAAATTACCCTCAAATTCCCAAAAAACCCTCACATTTCCCCTCAAATTACCCGATTTCCCTCCAAATTCCCTTGTTAGACTATATAAAATGAACTTTTTTGTCCAATATGGCGTCTTTTTCCATGATATACTATATAAAATTCACTTTTTTTGTCCAATATGGCGTCTTTTTCCATGATATACTATATAAAATGCACTTTTTTGTCCAATATGCCATGTTAGACTATATAAAATGGACTTTTTTTGTCCAATATGCCATGTTAGACTATATAAAATGAACTTTTTTGTCCAATATGGCGTCTTTCCCTCCCGCGCCAACTCACACCCCGTGGGAAAATTCCCTCCTCAAAATTCCCTCAAGCAATATGACGGTCACTATAATAAATGTAAAAATATGACAAACGGATCCAATATGGCGTCTTTCCCACCCAAAATTCCCTCTTCCTTATCCAATATGGCGTGTACTTCCGGCGACCGTCAGCTAACACGTCGTCTGCTGGTCGGGCACGCATGCGCCCCTTGTTACTCTACTCATATATACAAACTATAACAAATTAATATTTCATACACTATAATAAAATTAATATTTCATATACTCTATGTGCTCAACCCGATCGCAGCGCCCCTAGCGGCAAAACTTAGCGCATCCTTTCGGAAACATGACACCTTCGGAAGGGAAGTCCCCGTGGGAAAATTCCCTCCCTCAAATTCGGTCTTTATACTATAAAAAATGCACTCTTAACCTTTCCCATCTCATACTATATAAAATGCAAAAGATGGTGACCATTTACATATGTACTATATAAAATGCTTTCGTGTACTTCCGACAACCGTCGGCTACCTTCGTACACGTCGTCTGCTGGTCTGACGCACACCCAAATACCACGCTCTGATTGGTTACCTCCTTACTTTACAAGTAATATTTCTCACACGTACTGTTAGACTACTTATTTAATTTAATTTTTCTCAAATTTTAACAAATACACAGTTAACATACGCTCTTAGCTTTGGGTACTCATCCACGGCTTCCTACACTGTCACCTACCTATACTTATCTATCTAATCATCCTCAAGCCCCTACTTAACACTCCAGGCAGGTAATACACGTTTTTAATTAATTATTTATTCAAAAATGAAGGGACAATTCTTTTTATTTAATCTGTTTATAATTTGTAATACACTGTTATCCTATCCATTTTAATTAATTTTTTATTTTATATTAAATACACAGTTAACATACGCTCTTACCTTCAACTACCATCCACTTCTGGATACCTTTGTATTAACCCGACATCCTTTAAACCTAATACGCTAGCTTAACGCTCTTACACTAGAGCCCTCATGCCTAACCGAACTATCCAACTGTACTTACAAAGTCTACTCACTGGCAGTCCAAGAGTTCTCGCGCAACACAAGCTGACCTTTGAGGTCAGTGTTATATTGATTGCTATTTTAATTGGCACCGCATGGACACTCCACATGTTTATCAACCACATGCTAACCCAAGAGGTCAAGTTTTGTGATATCAGTCTGAGGTCAGTTTTATATTGTTTCCTATTAAATTATAAAGTGTTTGGTTTCAAATATACAGATTTTACTTAACCTACCAATTGAACAAGTTTCAAACATGTATGACCTGGCAACCTTACCATATTTCGTCTATTATTAAACAAAACGAAAGAATTATTGGTATTATAGTCCCGTACTTTAAAAAAAGAGAGCAATAATAATTTATTTACACACTATGTTTTATTCAGTAAAATCAATTGATATTCTTGTTATTACCAATTATCATACGTAATACATAGAACCTTTTACAATAATTTATGCTTTATATTTAAATTATTACGAGTAAACTTAATTTTAACAAAGTTTTATCAATTTGTTTTGTTGTAAATTCCATAATTTATAAAAATGCTAACACATTACATGTGTAATAATGAGAGATCGTACATCAAATTATACCGTATTTTCTAAAGTTTTTATAGTTTAGGTAGGATTTTAAACAATATGTATAGCATTTATAACCGAATTATTGTATGTTAACCAACCTAAACTTACAAATAACAATTATTATATCCACAAACACATGATAAATGAAGTGTAATAACCTCAAACACAAGATAATTCCTCACACTTTATATACACCATAGCAATACACTATTTACTGTATTTGAGACGTTAATCGTAGAGGTATGAGTCTTGAATGAATGTAGTCTTTGTTACTAACTAAGGCTGCTGGACCCTTTGATATATCATCTATTAACAACACAATAGTCAGAGAAACTATGACATGGAACCCAAACCCCTTAAAATTTAGTTAAAATGTCCATAAATAGGGTTATTTGTGTACAAAATATGTTATAATTCCCTAAAAGCATTAAAATACAGTGTCATAACAACGATATTTGTCCTAAACATTAAAAATTCCTTTAAAATACTCTTATAGAACCCCAGTTTGAGCTCAAAACAACGTACAAAACTGATGTAACACTTGTAAATTAATTGTTTAACCTACATAGCTATTTAGTTGACTCCAAACATTTGACAAAGTGTAAGTACCCAATATGAATAAATTCTCTATAATGTTCACATTTTAAGCTTGATTTTAACAAAAACCTGTGCTATTGATTCTTTGCACATTAACAAATAAACAAATAGTTAGTTGAAACGTCTCTGTTGTAGAAACCGTGGTATTAACAGTGAAAGTTTGGTTTCTTTTGACTATAATATACTCGATCTGAAAATGTATATACACCACTCCCAAAGACCAAAACACATGAAGAACCTAGAACATACAACACCCTTGATAGATCACCTTCCTATTCATCACATAAGGCCCTTGTTTGTCCACCCAGCTATTCTATGAAATTAAGTGGCAGAGAGGACTTTATAGCCCTAAATTCGCCTTATAAAGTAACAATAAAGTAGTTTTCATGTAATTTCCATCCAAAATACATATACAAACTACCTACCAAACACTAATATCCTTCTATCCAGTAGTAAGACTCATGATTTACCCTACACACAGACATCTTTATAGGTCAGTTACATTCACAAAACATAAGACTATTGACAGACAACCTACTGTACATACAAGACGTACCATACACTCTACATAGAAGACGTTTGACTTATCCACTCACATGACTTAATATACCATCATACTACCATGAATTTAGTCCTATTGACATACCCCATACCTATCAATATACGTACCACACACCGTACATACAAGACTTATGTTTACCCACACACATACTAATCAAACAAGACTCATGATTGACCCATCCATCTCCGTAACATTCATGGATGACCACCTAACCATACATACGTACACCATAAAACCATGACTTAACAGTCCACACGCCTACTCAAAACACAACACCTCTGATAGATAATCCACCTAAACACTACATAAAACCTATGATTGACACTCAACATTCATGGATGACCACCTAACCATACATACGTACACCATAAAACCATGACTTAACAGTCCACACGCCTACTCAAAACACAACACCTCTGATAGATAATCCACCTAAACACTACATAAAACCTATGATTGACACTCAACATTCATGATGACCACCTAACCATACATACGTACACCATAAAACCATGACTTAACAGTCCACACGCCTACTCAAAACACAACACCTCTGATAGATAATCCACCTAAACACTACATAAAACCTATGATTGACACTCAACATTCATGGATGACCACCTAACCATACATACGTACACCATAAAACCATGACTTAACAGTCCACACGCCTACTCAAAACACAACACCTCTGATAGATAATCCACCTAAACACTACATAAAACCTATGATTGACACTCAACATTCATGGATGACCACCTAACCATACATACGTACACCATAAAACCATGACTTAACAGTCCACACGCCTACTCAAAACACAACACCTCTGATAGATAATCCACCTAAACACTACATAAAACCTATGATTGACACTCAACATTCATGGATGACCACCTAACCATACATACGTACACCATAAAACCATGACTTAACAGTCCACACGCCTACTCAAAACACAACACCTCTGATAGATAATCCACCTAAAACACTACATAAAACCTATGATTGACACTCAACATTCATGGATGACCACCTAACCATACATACGTACACCATAAAACCATGACTTAACAGTCCACACTGCCTACTCAAAACACAACACCTCTGATAGATAATCCACCTAAACACTACATAAAACCTATGATTGACACTCAACATTCATGGATGACCACCTAACCATACATACGTACACCATAAAACCATGACTTAACAGTCCACAACGCCTACTCAAAACACAACACCTCTGATAGATAATCCACCTAAACACTACATAAAACCTATGATTGACACTCAACATTCATGGATGACCACCTAACCATACATACGTACACCATAAAACCATGAAAAACCATGACTTAACAGTCCACACGCCTACTCAAAACACAACACCTCTGATAGATAATCCACCTAAACACTACATAAAACCTATGATTGACACTCAACATTCATGGATGACCACCTAACCATACATACGTACACCATAAAACCATGACTTAACAATCCACACACCTACTCAAAACACAACACCTCTGATAGATAATCCACCTAAACACTACATAAAACCTATGATTGACACTCAACATTCATGGATGACCACCTAACCATAAATACGTACACCATAAAACCATGAAAAACCATGACTTAACAGTCCACACACCTACTCAAAACACAACACCTCTGATAGATAATCCACCTAAACACTACATAAAACCTATGATTGACACTCAACATTCATGGATGACCACCTAACCCATACATACGTACACCATAAAACCATGAAAAACCATGACTTAACAGTCCACACGCCTACTCAAAACACAACACCCTCTGATAGATAATCCACCTAAACACTACATAAAACCTATGATTGACACTCAACATTCATGGATGACCACCTAACCATACATACGTACACCATAAAACCATGAAAAACCATGACTTAACAGTCCACACGCCTACTCAAAACACAACACCTCTGATAGATAATCCACCTAAACACTACATAAAAACCTATGATTGACACTCAACATTCATGGATGACCACCTAACCATACATACGTACACCATAAAACCATGACTTAACAGTCCACACGCTACTCAAAACACAACACCTCTGATAGATAATCCACCTAAACACTACATAAAACCTATGATTGACACTCAACATTCATGGATGACCACCCTAACCATACATACGTACACCACAAAACCATGACTTAACAATCCACACACCTACTCAAAACACAACACCTCTGATAGATAATCCACCTAAAACACTACATAAAACCTATGATTGACACTCAACATTCATGGATGACCACCTAACCATACATACGTACACCATAAAACCATGACTTAACAGTCCACCCGCCTACCTCTGCACACACAATTCCTTAGGACACACCCTACACATACCACTTTATCCTACAGACAAAACTCTAGAGAACTACCCATCCACCATAAAAACACTATTGGCTTCATATAATCATGTTTTAAAATAACATTATTACACTGTAAGATAGGTTTAATATAGCTAAAGACCTAAAGTGTTTCCTAAAATTATGTTTTCTCTAGAAATATGAGAGTCGTTGGTCGAAAACATCCAAACTAAACATAGAAAATAAGAATCAGCTAGTAGTTTCATAGAAATTCTGCTATACAACTAAAAAAATATGAGAAAAAATTAGGTTTAAAAACAATGAACACAGAAAAAATTAGGTTTAAAAACAATGAACACAGAAAAAATTAGGTTTAAAAACAATGAACACAGAAAAAATTAGGTTAAAAAAATGAACATAGAAAAAGTTAGGTTAAAAAAATGAACACAGAAAAAGTTAGGTTAAAAAAATGAACATAGAAAAAGTTAGGTTAGCAAACATCAGAAAAGTAAGTCTAGCAAACAACCGAAAGGTTGATTGCTATCCTTACTTTTCCGAAAAGTTGTTAAAATTAACAAAAGTCATAAAATGTCCCATTTTATGAGTTTTGTTAATTTTAACTGAACTTTTCTGATGTTTGCTAACCTAACTTTTTCTATGTTCATTTTTTTAACCTAACTTTTTCTGTGTTCATTTTTTAACCTAACTTTTTCTATGTTCATTTTTTTAACCTAATTTTTTCTGTGTTCATTGTTTTTTAAACCTAATTTTTTCTGTGTTCATTGTTTTTAAACCTAATTTTTTCTGTGTTCATTGTTTTTAAACCTAATTTTTTCTCATATTTTTTTAGTTGTATAGCAGAATTTCTATGAAACTACTAGCTGATTCTTATTTTCTATGTTTAGTTTGGATGTTTTCGACCAACGACTCTCATATTTCTAGAGAAAACATAATTTTAGGAAACACTTTAGGTCTTTAGCTATATTAAACCTATCTTACAGTGTAATAATGTTATTTTAAAACATGATTATATGAAGCAATAGTGTTTTTTATGGTGGATGGGTAGTTCTCTAGGAGTTTTGTCTGTAGGATAAGTGGTATGTGTAGGGTGTGTCCTAAGGAATTGTGTGTGCAGAGGTAGGCGGGTGGACTGTTAAGTCATGGTTTTATGGTGTACGTATGTATGGTTAGGTGGTCATCCATGAATGTTGAGTGTCAATCATAGGTTTTATGTAGTGTTTAGGTGGATTATCTATCAGAGGTGTTGTGTTTTGAGTAGGTGTGTGGATTGTTAAGTCATGGTTTTGTGGTGTACGTATGTATGGTTAGGTGGTCATCCATGAATGTTGAGTGTCAATCATAGGTTTTATGTAGTGTTTAGGTGGATTATCTATCAGAGGTGTTGTGTTTTGAGTAGGCGTGTGGACTGTTAAGTCATGGTTTTATGGTGTACGTATGTATGGTTAGGTGGTCATCCATGAATGTTGAGTGTCAATCATAGGTTTTATGTAGTGTTTAGGTGGATTATCTATCAGAGGTGTTGTGTTTTGAGTAGGCGTGTGGACTGTTAAGTCATGGTTTTTCATGGTTTTATGGTGTACGTATGTATGGTTAGGTGGTCATCCATGAATGTTGAGTGTCAATCATAGGTTTTATGTAGTGTTTAGGTGGATTATCTATCAGAGGTGTTGTGTTTTGAGTAGGCGTGTGGACTGTTAAGTCATGGTTTTTCATGGTTTTATGGTGTACGTATGTATGGTTAGGTGGTCATCCATGAATGTTGAGTGTCAATCATAGGTTTTATGTAGTGTTTAGGTGGATTATCTATCAGAGGTGTTGTGTTTTGAGTAGGTGTGTGGACTGTTAAGTCATGGTTTTTCATGGTTTTATGGTGTACGTATGTATGGTTAGGTGGTCATCCATGAATGTTGAGTGTCAATCATAGGTTTTATGTAGTGTTTAGGTGGATTATCTATCAGAGGTGTTGTGTTTTGAGTAGGTGTGTGGATTGTTAAGTCATGGTTTTATGGTGTACGTATGTATGGTTAGGTGGTCATCCATGAATGTTGAGTGTCAATCATAGGTTTTATGTAGTGTTTAGGTGGATTATCTATCAGAGGTGTTGTGTTTTGAGTAGGCGTGTGGACTGTTAAGTCATGGTTTTTCATGGTTTTATGGTGTACGTATGTATGGTTAGGTGGTCATCCATGAATGTTGAGTGTCAATCATAGGTTTTATGTAGTGTTTAGGTGGATTATCTATCAGAGGTGTTGTGTTTTGAGTAGGCGTGTGGACTGTTAAGTCATGGTTTTATGGTGTACGTATGTATGGTTAGGTGGTCATCCATGAATGTTGAGTGTCAATCATAGGTTTTATGTAGTGTTTAGGTGGATTATCTATCAGAGGTGTTGTGTTTTGAGTAGGCGTGTGGACTGTTAAGTCATGGTTTTATGGTGTACGTATGTATGGTTAGGTGGTCATCCATGAATGTTGAGTGTCAATCATAGGTTTTATGTAGTGTTTAGGTGGATTATCTATCAGAGGTGTTGTGTTTTGAGTAGGCGTGTGGACTGTTAAGTCATGGTTTTATGGTGTACGTATGTATGGTTAGGTGGTCATCCATGAATGTTGAGTGTCAATCATAGGTTTTATGTAGTGTTTAGGTGGATTATCTATCAGAGGTGTTGTGTTTTGAGTAGGCGTGTGGACTGTTAAGTCATGGTTTTATGGTGTACGTATGTATGGTTAGGTGGTCATCCATGAATGTTGAGTGTCAATCATAGGTTTTATGTAGTGTTTAGGTGGATTATCTATCAGAGGTGTTGTGTTTTGAGTAGGCGTGTGGACTGTTAAGTCATGGTTTTATGGTGTACGTATGTATGGTTAGGTGGTCATCCATGAATGTTGAGTGTCAATCATAGGTTTTATGTAGTGTTTAGGTGGATTATCTATCAGAGGTGTTGTGTTTTGAGTAGGCGTGTGGACTGTTAAGTCATGGTTTTATGGTGTACGTATGTATGGTTAGGTGGTCATCCATGAATGTTGAGTGTCAATCATAGGTTTTATGTAGTGTTTAGGTGGATTATCTATCAGAGGTGTTGTGTTTTGAGTAGGCGTGTGGACTGTTAAGTCATGGTTTTATGGTGTACGTATGTATGGTTAGGTGGTCATCCATGAATGTTGAGTGTCAATCATAGGTTTTATGTAGTGTTTAGGTGGATTATCTATCAGAGGTGTTGTGTTTTGAGTAGGCGTGTGGACTGTTAAGTCATGGTTTTATGGTGTACGTATGTATGGTTAGGTGGTCATCCATGAATGTTACGGAGATGGATGGTCAATCATGAGTCTTGTTTGATTAGTATGTGTGTGGGTAAACATAAGTCTTGTATGTACGGTGTGTGGTACGTATATTGGATAGGTAGGGGTATGTCAATAGGACTAATTTCATGGTAGTATGATGGTATATTAAGTCATGTGAGTGGATAATCAAACGTCTTCTATGTAGAGTGTATGGTACGTCTTGTATGTACAGTAGGTTGTCTGTCAATAGTCTTATGTTTTGTGAATGTAACTGACCTATAAAGATGTCTGTGTGTAGGGTAAATCATGAGTCTTACTACTGGATAGAAGGATATTAGTGTTTGGTAGGTAGTTTGTATATGTATTTTGGATGGAAATTACATGAAAACTACTTTATTGTTACTTTATAAGGCGAATTTAGGGCTATAAAGTCCTCTCTGCCACTTAATTTCATAGAATAGCTGGGTGGACAAACAAGGGCCTTATGTGATGAATAGGAAGGTGATCTATCAAGGGTGTTGTATGTTCTAGGTTCTTCATGTGTTTTGGTCTTTGGGAGTGGTGTATATACATTTTCAGATCGAGTATATTATAGTCAAAAGAAACCAAACTTTCACTGTTAATACCACGGTTTCTACAACAGAGACGTTTCAACTAACTATTTGTTTATTTGTTAATGTGCAAAGAATCAATAGCACCAGGTTTTGTTAAAATCAAGCTTAAAATGTGAACATTATAGAGAATTTATTCATATTGGGTACTTACACTTTGTCAAATGTTTGGAGTCAACTAAATAGCTATGTAGGTTAAACAATTAATTTACAAGTGTTACATCAGTTTTGTACGTTGTTTTGAGCTCAAACTGGGGTTCTATAAGAGTATTTTAAAGGAATTTTTAATGTTTAGGACAAATATCGTTGTTATGACACTGTATTTTAATGCTTTTAGGGAATTATAACATATTTTGTACACAAATAACCCTATTTATGGACATTTTAACTAAATTTTAAGGGGTTTGGGTTCCATGTCATAGTTTCTCTGACTATTGTGTTGTTAATAGATGATATATCAAAGGGTCCAGCAGCCTTAGTTAGTAACAAAGACTACATTCATTCAAGACTCATACCTCTACGATTAACGTCTCAAATACAGTAAATAGTGTATTGCTATGGTGTATATAAAGTGTGAGGAATTATCTTGTGTTTGAGGTTATTACACTTCATTTATCATGTGTTTGTGGATATAATAATTGTTATTTGTAAGTTTAGGTTGGTTAACATACAATAATTCGGTTATAAATGCTATACATATTGTTTAAAATCCTACCTAAACTATAAAAACTTTAGAAAATACGGTATAATTTGATGTACGATCTCTCATTATTACACATGTAATGTGTTAGCATTTTTATAAATTATGGAATTTACAACAAAACAAATTGATAAAACTTTGTTAAAATTAAGTTTACTCGTAATAATTTAAATATAAAGCATAAATTATTGTAAAAGGTTCTATGTATTACGTATGATAATTGGTAATAACAAGAATATCAATTGATTTTACTGAATAAAACATAGTGTGTAAATAAATTATTATTGCTCTCTTTTTTTAAAGTACGGGACTATAATACCAATAATTCTTTCGTTTTGTTTAATAATAGACGAAATATGGTAAGGTTGCCAGGTCATACATGTTTGAAACTTGTTCAATTGGTAGGTTAAGTAAAATCTGTATATTTGAAACCAAACACTTTATAATTTAATAGGAAACAATATAAAACTGACCTCAGACTGATATCACAAAACTTGACCTCTTGGGTTAGCATGTGGTTGATAAACATGTGGAGTGTCCATGCGGTGCCAATTAAAATAGCAATCAATATAACACTGACCTCAAAGGTCAGCTTGTGTTGCGCGAGAACTCTTGGACTGCCAGTGAGTAGACTTTGTAAGTACAGTTGGATAGTTCGGTTAGGCATGAGGGCTCTAGTGTAAGAGCGTTAAGCTAGCGTATTAGGTTTAAAGGATGTCGGGTTAATACAAAGGTATCCAGAAGTGGATGGTAGTTGAAGGTAAGAGCGTATGTTAACTGTGTATTTAATATAAAATAAAAAATTAATTAAAATGGATAGGATAACAGTGTATTACAAATTATAAACAGATTAAATAAAAAGAATTGTCCCTTCATTTTTGAATAAATAATTAATTAAAAACGTGTATTACCTGCCTGGAGTGTTAAGTAGGGGCTTGAGGATGATTAGATAGATAAGTATAGGTAGGTGACAGTGTAGGAAGCCGTGGATGAGTACCCAAAGCTAAGAGCGTATGTTAACTGTGTATTTGTTAAAATTTGAGAAAAATTAAATTAAATAAGTAGTCTAACAGTACGTGTGAGAAATATTACTTGTAAAGTAAGGAGGTAACCAATCAGAGCGTGGTATTTGGGTGTGCGTCAGACCAGCAGACGACGTGTACGAAGGTAGCCGACGGTTGTCGGAAGTACACGAAAGCATTTTATATAGTACATATGTAAATGGTCACCATCTTTTGCATTTTATATAGTATGAGATGGGAAAGGTTAAGAGTGCATTTTTTATAGTATAAAGACCGAATTTGAGGGAGGGAATTTTCCCACGGGGACTTCCCTTCCGAAGGTGTCATGTTTCCGAAAGGATGCGCTAAGTTTTGCCGCTAGGGGCGCTGCGATCGGGTTGAGCACATAGAGTATATGAAATATTAATTTTATTATAGTGTATGAAATATTAATTTGTTATAGTTTGTATATATGAGTAGAGTAACAAGGGGCGCATGCGTGCCCGACCAGCAGACGACGTGTTAGCTGACGGTCGCCGGAAGTACACGCCATATTGGATAAGGAAGAGGGAATTTTGGGTGGGAAAGACGCCATATTGGATCCGTTTGTCATATTTTTACATTTATTATAGTGACCGTCATATTGCTTGAGGGAATTTTGAGGAGGGAATTTTCCCACGGGGTGTGAGTTGGCGCGGGAGGGAAAGACGCCATATTGGACAAAAAAGTTCATTTTATATAGTCTAACATGGCATATTGGACAAAAAAAGTCCATTTTATATAGTCTAACATGGCATATTGGACAAAAAAGTGCATTTTATATAGTATATCATGGAAAAAGACGCCATATTGGACAAAAAAAGTGAATTTTATATAGTATATCATGGAAAAAGACGCCATATTGGACAAAAAAGTTCATTTTATATAGTCTAACAAGGGAATTTGGAGGGAAATCGGGTAATTTGAGGGGAAATGTGAGGGTTTTTTGGGAATTTGAGGGTAATTTGAGGGAAATTTGGGAATTTGAGGGAAATTTGAGGGTAATTTGGCGGGAAATTTGAGGTTAGGAAAAGTGAGGTTAGAAAATTTGGCGGGAAATGGGCGCCGCCATCTTGGATGACGTCATCAATCAGAGCTCGGGGTGGTCACGTGACCCGAAGATACCCGAACGTGGCCGCCATCTTGGAAAATCGACCCGAAGATACCCGAAAGTGAGTCTGGCTACCTCACTTATTCACTACTCGTAATTATGAACTAATCAATATGCCTAAGAATAGGTAGTACACGACGACAGTCAAATGAACTAGGCAACGTAGTGAACGAGTTTGTTCATTATGATTTGAACTAGTTCAATTCAAAGTGATCAACAGAGCTGGGAAGGTAGCTATCACGGCAAATAGTTACGGTCGACCACACGTGTTGGTTGTCCGAGTCTACTAGTAACTTGTAACCTAATCTAAAATAGCGTGAATAAAACAGAAGTGCTGATTAGTATCTTTATGACCCAAGAAAGGGGATGAGAGATCCAGTTCAAGATACTCAAAAAGACCTGTTACCAATAGAAATCTAATGGTTTGTACGCCATGGAAATTATAAATATTTTCGTTCATATCAATATCACTCAATCAAAAGGGTCCCGAGAACGGATCACTTTACATCCCAACAATCAACCTTCCCCTAGGTAAAGTCCATCTCGCTTTTGGTATACGTACGTGCAAGGAACCGTTCAGCTCATTTTTGGAACTGAAATTATCGTATATTTCTTGCGAGTCGATTGAGGTCATTTTTTTTTTTTAATCTGACAGGGAATCGTCCAATGGTTGATGTAAGGAAATACCGAATCGTATCATATAAAATATGGTAATGACGTTCTAGCAGCGTGTCACACAACATTATTGATTTATTTTCCGTCAAATAAAAAATAGATATATATATATCCGTGACGAACGTCTATTAATTATTACTCCGCAAACACCTTAGATCGCCAAAAACTGTGTGTAACATTTGCGCATACGATACTTTTTCCTGTCAAATTGTTGAACGGTTTTCTGACTAGGTTAGACAATAACACAGTTGGAGTGTAATAGGTGGTAAAGTACGATAATTTTGATTCGTAAACTCACTGGACAGTTCCCAGTTCACATTGACGTATATGTCGATGTAAACTATAAAACAATCACGAATCAACCCAAGTGAGGGAGAAACATGTAGGAAGACCTTTTCTAAATAAAATATGGTGAATTTAGAGACTCGGAAAATAATTTTTATGGAAACGAAGCCATATCACACTTCTCATTTTTTATCCGTAAGTTTATAATTTAGCTGCCCACAATCTTCACTGTGTCACTAGTTGGCAATTAGCTGATATTTCAGACTGCATCTCGTAGCCAATATCGGCTAGACCTATTATATTAGTCAACTAAGTCTATGGTTTTCATTCGATTACGCCAGGTTTTCATGAATTTCTCATTATGAAATAATTATTTATCTGTTGTTCAGTGTAGCCTCATATATCGAAGTAGTTTCAAGTTGCACACATTTCATTACCGATCATAATTTAAAAACTAATTCATCTTAAGCGACTTTTAACATTTATTTTTAGTAAACCTGCTTGTTATTATTATCAATAGATTGAACTACAGTCTTTGTCATCCAGATTTTCAAATTTGATTATATAATTCAGAGCTTATTTCCGGTTAGTTGTAACCTTACTATTACCGAATTAAATACCTACAGAATACAAATCCACTCTGCTTGGCGTGTACACAATCAATTTTTTGTTGAGAGGAGGCAATTCTGAAAGCAAATGACTGCATTTGATGATGACGCATGAGTTTGGTTGAATGCAGCTTTTGCGATCAAGCTTCGCTACGTTTTCGTGGTACACTTTGAACTGAACCGCCAGATAGACATATCGGCCAGCTGTGAAACAGTATAATTGGGTTGCATAGAAATTCTGATCTGTGATGAGAGAACAGGTCTTTATAATCCACGTTGTTTCAATTAATAACATACTTTCTTAGTTTCTTACATCATATTAACTATGCAAAAAGGAAAAAGGTTAAACAAAACAATACCACATAAAAATATCGGAAGGCAGGAAGTAAACAGTTTTATTTATCAAATGTTACAGTTACAAACAAATCAAAATTATTGTGTTCAGTTTAGATGTATATATTTACGAATCTGGAAAAATTTAACATAAGCTTAGGATGGTGTCTGCCTTTTACAGTTGTCTTGGGTGAACAGGAAATCCTTCTGTAAATACTCGCTCGAAAATACTCGATACTCGAAAAAAAATGCCAACTACTCGACTCGACCTCAAAACTCACTACTCGCACACCCCTACCTTTGATGAAGATCGATTGAGATTTTCATTCCCCCCGAGTGTTGTTTTGAGTTGGAGAACAAATAGGAGTCACTGGGGGCCAAATCAGAGCTATATGGAGGATATTCAATATTTATCAACCGAATTTGGCGACGAGATCCTTCGAGGTTCAGGTGATATAATGCCAAGTGTTATCATGGTGCAAATGAACGTCCTATGTCAGCCAATCGCTCCTTTTGTTTTCTATAGCCCAAAAAAACATTGTCCATGGTAGTCTAAGAGATCTATATCTGTTCGGCATTCTCTTACACAATATCATATGACAATGTGTAACCAAAAGTTGCTTAACTTTCGTTACTGTCTCGTCTGAAATACAGCTTGTCATTTGTACTTTTTTTTAGTTTTTAAATTATCATTGGTAATGAAATGTGTGCAACTTGAAACTACTTTGATACATAAGGCTACACTGAACAACAGATAAATAATTATTTCATAACGAGAAGTTCATGAAAACCTAGTGTAATCGAATAAAAACTATAGACATAGTCGGCTATTATAATAGGTCTAGCCGATACTAGTGACGAGATGGAGTCCGAAATATCAGCTAAGTGCTAACTAGTGATACAATGAAGATTGTGGGCAGCTATATTACAAACTTATGAATAAAAAACGAGACGTTTGATAAGGTTTCAGTTCAATACAAATTATTTTCCGAATCTCTAAATTCGTCATATTTTGTTAAGAAAAGGTCTTCCAACATGTTTCTCCCTCACTTGGGTTGATTCGTGATTGTTTTACCGTTTACATCAACATCGATGTCAATGTGAACAGGGAACCATTCAGTAAGTTTACGCATCAAAATTATCGTACTTTACCACCTTTTACACTCCAACTGTGTTATTGTCTAACCTAGTCAGAAAACCGTTCAACAATTTGACAGGAAAAAATATTGTATGCGCAAATGTCAAACACAGTTTTTGCGATCTAAGGTGTTTACGGAATAATTTGATGGAAAATAAATCAATAATGTTATGTCACACGCTGCTAGAACGCCATTACCATATATTATATGATAGTATAGAGTATTTTGTTACCTCAAATCATTGGACGATTCCCTGCTCAGAATAAAAAACCAAATAGACCTCAATCGACTCGCAAGAAATATACATAAAGGAGCTGAACAGTTCCTACCATGTATGTATGGACTTTCACCTACAAAAGATGGGAAGATCAATTCTTGGGATGTAAAGTGACCTGTTCTCAGGACTCTTTTGATTGAGTGATATTATGGATATGAACGAAAGTATGCATACTTTCCACGTCGTACAGACCATTAGATTTGTATCGGTAACAGGTCTTTTTGAGCATCTTGAACCGGATCTCACGCCCCCTTTCTTGGGTCATAAAGACACTTACCAGCTCTTCTGTTTTATTAGGTTATTATTAGGTTAGGTTAAGTGACTAGTAGACTAGGACAACCAACATGTGTGATCGCTACTACAGTAACTATTTACCGTGATTGCTACCTTCATAATGAACGAACTCGTTCACTACGTCAAATAGTTCATTTCACTGTTGTCGTGTACTATCTATTCTTAGGTGTATTGTTTAGTTCATAATTACGTGTACCAAACTGATGACGAATGATTAAGGGTAAAATAAAACACACGAAGCGTACATTTTTTATTCATAACTTATAAAACTGTTTACTCTTCAAACTAAATTAAGATTTAAATCTGATATTTCACAAAATACCCAAAACCACTCTACGTGAATAGGTGGAAGGTTAGTGTTTCGTTCCGTAAGTTCTATGTTTCGTTAGTTAACGGTAGTGTAAAAATGTCGGCTCATAGTAGTCCAAATCTTACGGATGCTGAAATAATATAACAATTACAACGTGATTTATCAGATGGTGGATAAAGTGAAGATGAAGTTGTTAGTAATGATGAAATAACTCTTGGGGAATAGTCACGTACAATAACTACTCGATCGAACTTCGAGTAGTTTGGAAGCTTTGAGCTGAGTTCGAGTACTCACAAACCCCTAGTTTTTACTCTATCTTGTATGTTACTTTATATTAGTGAAATTTGAAAACTAAACACTGTTTTGATTTACCATGCAAGTATCAGTTCAGCAAGTATTGGTTTGGTAGCTGCTGGCACTTATGAAGCCAGCAGCTACCGTATATATAGTTCATTAGAAAAATTCACAAAGTTTAATTTCATGTAGTTTTCATAATACCTTTAAAAACACAATTGATTTAAAAAGTAAAAATAGATTATCTACGAAGTAAAATAAAGGCAAATAATCAAGAGGTTCCCTAGTCTAACAGTTCCTCTTGGCCACGTAGATTGCAACATACTGTAAGCACTTGTGCGAGAGAGAAACTTGTGGAAGTTAGACAGAAAACTACTCTTCCTCCACTTTTATGCCACACTAACTACTGTCCTAATGAATTAGAAAACCCCACTCATTACGTGACTGTTGATAGGTGAACATTGGTTGATTTTATCAACATTAAAGAGAAAAACAACAAGTTGCTTTCTGTAAAGTGTAATTATTGTAGTCATGGTTTAACTGTGGTTTTCTTATACAGAATTCAATGAAAATGTACACTATATTCATAAACGCAAATCAGTTATAATCTTTATAACCACAGAACTATAGTACAGTAAACCTAAATTCATAACATTAATGCATAATTTATATAATTTAATGCAAATCTATACTAAATTTTTAATCAGAAATGCAATTCAAGAGTCAATAAGTATACTGTACATTGATAATATAAATATAATTCAGAATTATATTTATGTTTGAAACAACTTTTGTTTGACAAATTTACAGTAAATTTATGTTCAAACACAAAGACGTCAAGTACTTGTCTTGAATTACAGCTCTAGGATTGATAGTTGCTGAAAACAAAACCAATTAGAAGAAAAAAAATTGGTAAGAGGAAACTTTTAAAAATAATGGGTTACCATAACTATCAATAATATGTTAAATACAAATTAAAAACTCTTTAAAATATTGCATCTTACCCTAATGTAATTGGCATTAATGTATCCAGTCAGAGAGTCAGAGGGAGTTTCAGTTGGAAGATGAACTCTACTATTTTCATTTGGAATGATTGTACGATACCTGAAAAATTTGTATTTTCATGTTTACTACATTTCATTGTTCCCATAATAAACTGAGTAATTCTTTCTTTGACCTCAACATATCACTGATGTGTTATTACAGTAAAAATATTGTTTTATATTTCTAAATATCACATTTTTTTACAATGCATAATAGTAGGGATGTGTTAAATAAGCTTAGGCAGCTTAGAAGCAGCAACTTATTAAAGTAAGCAGCTCATCTACTAAACAGCTGAGTGAGAATACCTGCTTTTTGGCAGCAGTTATCCTCGTCCAACAGTTACAGAAAACAGGTTGGTCAACAGCAGTCCATAGTAAGCGCTTTTCTATATTAGTGGCTGTCTGCAACTCTCTTGCACTGTTGCGATGCGCTTAGAAGCAGTAGTTTATTGAAGTAAGCAGCTCAACTACTAAACAGTTAAGTTACTCTGCAGCAGCTATCCCCGTTTAACAGTTACAGAAAGCAGGTAGGCAAGAAAGCAGCTCAGCTACTAAACAGTTGAGTTTCTCGGCCCAACAGTTACAGAAAGCATGTAGACCTAGGTCACAAGCAGTGAACAGTAAGCACTTTTCTATATTAGTTACTGTCTGCAGCTCTCTTGTACTGCTGAGATGCACTGTTATTATGTACAATATACTTTGAATTAAATGTTCTATTAATGGAAAGGTATACACAAATTTTACTAACCCATCTCCAAGAAATTGTATAGCCTTGTCTTTGTAGATTTGCTGTAATTGTTTGGTATGTATGTGTAACTATTCTATTTGATCTTATAACTGAATTAAAAGCAAGTTTAAAGCTGGCTAAACAATTTTGCGTACAACAGCTGAGCTAAACTGCTTTTAATAAGCAGCTTAACTAAGCAGCTTAGTGATGCCAACTGCTTTCAGCTAAGCTGCTTCTTTCAAACAGCAGTTTCGCACATCTCTACATAATAGTGGTTAATTTTAACATCTAACTCAGATCATTGATATTGTTAGGTCCCCCACCCATAGCCAGTTAAACAATTACGTAGTCTTGTGGTCAGATCTTGTTTTATGAACTTTTGCTGGGATAGTTTCCTCAAGTTTCTTCAGTGCTTAAAATTACCCTAATCACAATCCACCCAAATCTCCTTGTTATGACTAACAATCATGAGAAAACTTTCCCCATGGCCTTGGAGAGCAGACTAGGTATATGGCCTTCAAAAGGACTCTGCCTTAGCTCGACTTAAGTAAGGACCTCAGTCTTCAGTCTTGTGGGGAAAATCGGCTTATAGCCTCACCAGAGAACTCTGCCTATAGTCCTATTTGTAGATGTCAGTCGGTGGCCTCAAGGGGAAACTTGCCCTACAGCCTCGCCAGGGAACTCTGCCTATAGTCCTATTTGTGGATCTCAGTTGGTGGCCTCGAGGAGGAACTTCAGCCTTCAGTCTCATTTGGAGCCGTAATAACGCTCAGTATGTGGACTTACCAGAGCCCTCTGACTTTAGGATACCTTGAGTAACTCAACCTTCATCCATACTGCTGGAGTTCAAGTAGTAGACTAGGATAGTAGACTTCTTGGGATAGTCAAAAACATATAGTTTACTTTTTTTAAATCTGTAGGTATATTTTGATTAAGTACAATATGTTTAATTTGAAACCTCACTTAACTTGTTTTAAAAGTTAAAGTTAAAGATCGTCTTATTTTACCAGGCAAAGTTATCTAACACTTAACCTGAGGACCTTAAGGGTGACTTCCGAGCCACCACCAGTGACCGGGCAGGCAGGCTGCATGCAAGGACGGGATTGCTCAGACAGTCACCCATCCAAGGGACCGCCACCCTTGATGTTGCTTGACTCTGCTATCTTATGATAACGTCTCCGGTCAAGAACACTGACAAATTTTAGATTGTATAACACATATTTTTGGATTTTTGGGCAGAAGTTTTCATTTATTTTGACTATTCACAAAATTTTATAAAATATTAGGATTTGGGAAACAAATAAG
>JAQJVL010007631.1:0-23062 GCA_035578905.1 Stictocephala bisonia
GGGATTCAGTAAATACTTAGAAAAGTAGAGGACCTTTTCAGAATTCAAACTTGTAGTATGCCAATGTGGTGTTCATGTTTTGTTTCAACATAATTTTTTCCAAAAGTATACAATATATTGAATGTGTATGAAATCCTAAAAAATAATAATAATAATAAACTAAACACTACTCAAAACATATTTCATGTAGTACTGTAACAGATATTCTTAACAATATAAAAATCTGTTTACTAAGGAAGAATTGCAGAAAAGTGAGCCAGTAATAACTTTGTCAATATCCTGCTTTTTCTACTTGTACCTCACAACATATTTTTCCTAAAACTAACCCAGGCCTTTAATCAAGTCAAGGATGTCAGCTGCCAGGATGTCGGCCTTGTAGTTTTCAGCTCCCTGAGGCTTATCCGAGTCCCCGTAGCCTCTCAAGTCCATAGCCACTACCCTTTAACAGATATATGGTTACGGTAAAGCTTGCTTTCATCATATATCATGTAAAATGCAAATGAAATTATCTCTAATATTGACTTGAAAAAAAAAATTGTAGACAAGTTTAATGATACAAGTAATGCTAAAAGTATCCATAAAACTACGTTTAACACTTTCACTGCGGCAATGACCGATCGGTCACGACGCTCAGCGTACTTCGGACTCGGCCGTGACCATTCGGTCACCCCTGCCCCTTGCTTTATTATTTGTTCATTAGTGAGATAGCGTCGGTCAGGGAAGGTTGTATTTGTTCTTAGCGTGTAGAGTATGAGTTGTTTTATTATTATTTAGTTCAGTTGTAGATTTTGATTTTTTTTTAGTGTTAGTGTTAGTGTAAGTTAGTGTTAGTTCTGTACAGTGTTATTTTATTAAGATGGCTGGGCCATCAAATATTCGTTTATTTGAACATGTTATGCAAGAAGAAGACAATGTAGATATGGATCCAATGCATAGTAGCAGTACGGTACGGTACGGTATTTTAGTATATATAGCAGGGTACGGGTGTGTTTTAGTAATTTACCTATTTTTCTATTTGTTATATACAGTATAGGCATAGTATATTGACAATATAAACATGTAATTCATACTTTTTATGATGTTTTGTGGCTTATAATTATGTTACGTATTACCCACATGCTGACGTGACCGATCGGTCACGGAAATCTTTTCATCACTTCCAGCCTCCCAGACTACGTAAATCCACTTTAGATGTCATCATGGATAATCACTATTTACAAGTAAGTTAATTTCATTAAAAAAATTTTTCTGCACCTGGGGCATTTATTCTTAGTTGTAGGCGTAGCAGCAAAAGTGTTAAAATTTCAGATCATGAAAAAAATATTTTCTTCAAACAATAAAATATATCATTTAGTGGAAATTATAGTAAACATTACCAATAGTCAGAGGAGAATTCCTTCAGCTGATGTCTGTAGGAGTACCAGAACTCCGGGTAGCCATGTACACACAACATCAGGGGTTTGTCTCTGTTACCGTTCTCCACATAGTGCAGCCTCACGTTCTGTAATAACGGCATACATTACTTACAAGACCATGAGGGTTTACAGCTGTTTGATGAGATAATGATATATTAATGCAAAAATACTGAGACACTTTCAATGATGAATCATACGAGAGGTCTAAGGTATTGTACAATGTAAGCATCATCAGTTCAAATCCAGCAGCGACTGGTACTTTTTATAGTAATATCACTGAACGTGGGTGGGTCAATACCACTGTACGTGTATGGGTGGGCGGGTGGGTCAATACCACTGAACGTGTATGGGCGGGTGAGTGGGTGGGTGGGTGGGTGTGTGTTTGTGTGTGTGTGTGTGTGTGTGTGTGTGTGTGTGTGTGTGTGTGTGTGTGTGTGTGTGTGTGTGTGTGTGTGTGTGTGTGTGTGTGTGTGTGTGTGTGTGTGTGTGTGTGTGTGTGTGTGTGTGTGTGTGTGTGTGTGTGTGTGTGTGTGTGTGTGTGCGTGTGCGTGTGTGAAGTTAAACTTTTGTCCTATTTCATATTAAACTCCCCAACTTTTTATAGTAGCACTGGCCTAGGGCATGGAGGGTGTAAATTGACAGGATCAGTTTATCTAATATAGTTCCACATAACGTTTTGAACATTTTTACTGATAATAAGAGGGAGACTATACGTTTTACTTGATTTTTTATATAGCTGTTTATTTCAGTATTATTGCATTAATAGACCATGACGTAGTGTGTGTCAAAATATGCCAAAGGGTTAAATAGTCAGATAAGAATGAATATACAAGTATGTATAAGCATATGTGGACATTCATAAATGTATACAGCTATTTGAAGTTGTTAAAATGTTACTGATATTAGAAAAAAAACATACAACTTACTTTCGTCTGGAAATAGCCGTGGGTGCCCAATGCTGGATCCCTCAGAGCAGCTGGTTCCTGTCGTATCTTGGGCTCCCAGAAGCGGTCAGATGGGTCTCTTAGCATCCTGTAGGAATACTGGGAGACAAGCGAGCATGCATACAAAAATGCTAAAGTATACCCAGTGACCATAGGCCCTGAGAGAAGAACAAAATTCCCTGTAGGCAACATTTTTTATGAGGCTTTACGGCAGTCATCCTCCTTATATCTTGGAGATGGCCTTGTATTAATAGTGGGTGTGAATTATAGCTTATTGTTTCAACATCTGTTGAACATCTGTTGAAACAAACTTGTTTACTGACTGCTGTCTTCAGGTTTGTGTTATGTCAGGGACACATGTTAAAATGTTGATGTCACAGTTGATAAAATATTAGTCTCCACCATAGATCTAATCATGAAGTTCAGTTGATGTTTTATGAACTACAGTTCATAAAATAAAATTTTACTTCTGAAACCCTGACATAAGAAAATGTTTCATTTCATGAGGACTGCAAATTTTTACATTTGGAAGGAATCATATCTTCCTTTCAACCTGCATTCAGTGTATACATCACATTATATAAATCTTTACATCATAAAGGCTAATTGTTTTGACTGCAGTAGGCCTACGTTAAATTTGGTTGTGTACATCATGGTGTGCTTGTTGCTAAACTTCAATTTTATGGTATTAAGACATTAATAGTAATAGCTCTCTGATATACATAGTTAAAACACAAGAAATAGAGATTGTATAAATATACTCTTTTGTAGGCTTGATAAAGCAAAAGATAGCCAACTCTTCTTAGGACCTAAAATGTTTAATCACCACCCTCTTAAGTTGTTTGAATCTCATTTGGATAACTGCAGGCCGAAGGTTCAGAATACTTGGATAATGGGTCTGAGTTCAGAAGAAGTCCTGGTAGTCCCACAAGGTTCCGTCTTAGGCCTCTTCTAAGTTCATATAAACAATTTACCAAGTAATGTAAAATTAGGTAGTCTTTCATGTATGCAGATGATACCAATTTTTTTTTAATGTTGACTCTTGTTTTTTAAGGTGTTTATATTTTGCTTCCTTCCAACCACATGTAAAGTATGGCTTACCAATATGGGGTGGTAGTCCAAAAATACATTCAATACTATTAATTCTAAAGAAAGCTTTTTATACAGCAAAATATTCTTACATTTGTATTTATATTCTTACATTGTAGTAATTACAACCATATGTTTGCTGTCATAGTTACAATATTTATTATATTCTGTTGTTATGATTAAGATTAAATAAAAATGGCTAGTTGATGTGTTCCTTGGTTTTATTTAATTACTTTTTAAATAGTTAATCTGTATATTTTAGATTTAATATTGAATACTATAAGCATAACATAATGCTAAGATCTGATGCACCGTACATGTATAACACAAGAAATAGAGATTGCATAAATATAACCTTTCGTAAGATTAATAAAGCAAAGGAAAGCCATATCTTCTTAAAACCTAAAATGTTTAATCACCTCCTTATCAATTTTCTGGAACTTAATCTTGATGTTTTTAAGCTTAGATAATATTAATTAATGATACTACATTATTATATAGTGTATATTATAATATATACTATAATATAAATTATAATTAAAACTAATTGGAATCATAAAAGACAAAGTATTTTATAAAACAAACTAATAGTATCTTAGTACTGGATCTTTATTGTCAACTCAAAAGTGAGGCAGTTTTCAATTTATTATTTTTAATAAATATGATTTTCTCTTTCTAACTGGTTAATATAATATTAAATCCTTTTTATTTAATAAGTGAATTTGTTACTTTGAACAGTAGTATTTAACATATTGAAATTTCATGTGTCAAACTATTAATCACCACTCTGTACCAGGCCCGGCCTGGTAACATTGAAGGGCGGTGGGCCGACTCTCAGAGGGCGCTGATGATTTATATAATGCTTTGTGTACAAACAGCCAGGGATCTGAGCCGTGGAACTATTTCAATTATAAATACAACACACCTGTAAGGTTTATATTGGTAAGGCCCAACTTTAAAACTTAAATATATATTTTTGTACGATACACGTTAATTTTTTTAAGCGTAATTAATCTTCCGACAAACGGTAATAAATTGTGATGCAGATTCAGACTAAATAAACATAATTTATTGTAAAAAGTGTGAATTACTAAGTATTTGATATTAAAAAAGGTAATAGCATTATTAAAGTTGGCTAAATGTTTTTAAAAAAAACAAGTTGACTGGCCCTGGAACCATCCTCTAGTATGAAAGAAGACGTTTCAATTCTGCACTACTTACAAAACTTAGAATTAGACGCTAACAAACAAATTGCAATAGTTGTAAAAAGTGTTCAGTTTTATGGAAATATCCACAACTCTATAAAATTATAGGTACATATCTGTATTTCATCAGCTACAGGAAAAACTGATACAGATATATCCGTGAATAGCCTAGTAAAGGCTAAATTTAAGTTTTATGTACTTCTCCAGAAAATTCCCTCCTCGACTCGGCTTTAAACAAGAGCGAAATGTAACATTGGAAGAGCTATGTTGTAACACACATTTCTCAGAATATAAAAATTCTTATTAAATATAAGAGATATAATAAACAAAAATACTTTTCATACAAAAACCTACCTTTTTTTAAGATAGTATTTCTTACACTATAAAATAAGAAATATTTGTATTTCAGTTTTTTGTATATCTTTTGTATATACAAAAAAACATAATTGTATACATGCTCCTATCTTTAAATATACTTAATTTTGGAGCATAAATACCTAACCAAACTATTTTCCAGTGGCCCTGACTGGAGGGTTCTGACTTTATCGCAGAGTAATAGAGTCAAGCAACATAAAGCGTGGCTGTCCCTTGGATGGGTGACCGTCTGAGCAATTCCGTCCTTGCAAGAAGCCTGCCTGCCCGGTCACTGGTGGTGGTTTGGAAGTCACCCTTAAGCCGTTGGTCCCCAGGATGTTTTATAGGGAGCTTCTTAGCCCTAACTTCGCCTGGTAAAATAAGACAATCTTTAATTTTTTACCAAGAGAATACCAGCTCAGGTTTTCAGATGACGAAGTCAAGTACAATATTACAGTGTTTCATGATTTACATCAAACTTCTACTCGAAACTAAGTCTTACATAACATACTGCTACCTGTGACGTCATTGGTATGGTTGAGTTCGAGCAAATCAGAGAACAAAATATAGAAAAGTTCAGAACTGTAATCTGACACGTCAGTAGCTTTGGCTGTTTCATCTGCCAAGTTTAACTTGAAGCCATATTTTATTCACACCAATTTTAAGTGTTCCGCTTTATGAAGGATTTCACTAGCTTCACGTTGTACTAGTTCACAATAAATGGCAACAAACATTAAAATATTGAGAGAGTGATATTTGTGTGTCTTCAGATAACTCTAACCTTGTTCTGATAGGGAAATCGGAAATGGAACTTGAATTGACTTCATGTTTATAACTATTGAAGTTTCAAGACTGTTTTAAATAGTCATTTTACTTTAATACTTCTTGGTAAATAAATTTTTTTTGATACTAAATATACCTACAACTAATTTCAATTATTTTACTCGTTAAACAAAGCACAACAGTCATACATCCGTAAATATTCACTGACAGGAAAATTTTAACTCAGAACGAATATATGAAATTCCTGGGACTGTACACAAATGAAAACTTAAGATGAGATTATCATATTAACCATGAAATAAATTTAATTTTTTTAGTTGTTTGTGATATTTTCCCAATGAGCTAATCCCTCCGTCTGTTAACATGGGAATGTTAATGTAAGTTTTACAACAAGTTATTTCTTTCAAAACGACCTTTTATAATTGGGAAAAACAGAAAGTGATCAGCGTGTTATATTTAAGACATACTGGGGGTTTTAGCAGTGGAGGAGAATCCCTACACCACACGGCTGCCGTTCATCACAGGCATGACTAACTTCCACATGCACATGTTCAACTTCCACAGCGGTGTTGAGTGAAAAAACAATTAACTGTAATGTTCAAGCTTGTTTAATTGTTATTTATTGTTTACATATATTATTCATTGTGTTATTGTTATCATTGTTATTTGAATACCAAATAATGATTTAATTTAATCATTCTAAGCTTGATTCATTAGTGTAATCAAACCAAACAATGGAGACTGCTGCTAATGACATAATAGATGAAGCTTACTATTGCACTACTAGCTCGCAGTCTAACGTCTTCCTAGTTACCATGACAGTTTTTAAATGGAATGACACAGTAGGGAAAGAGTACTTCTCTATCTTACTCACTATATCTAAAAATAGTTTTTTAATTAGCATAATACTATATCACTATATATCTCTGTATTCAATTAAAGCACCATATATTGAGGAATAATCATTATTTTTATTTTATACAGTTATAAATCACTACTTTCAAGTACAATTATTCTTATTCTTCAAACAAGCAAAAAGCTCCTCATCTCCTTGTTGACGGCAGCTGGGTCATCTTGCTGAAGGAAATGAGTAGACTTTGGGATGTAGACCAATTTTGTGTTGGCAGCCATTTGTGCACTATCTTCTTGAAGCAAATCTAATACCTAAAACAAATATATTTGATAATAATAATATTGGAAAATAGAAGAGGCAATTGTTTGGTTAGTTATAATTATGGCTTTTTAAAAACTGATTTCTAACACTTAATTCAGTCAATGAAAGAAAATAGGACATTCTTTCTTTGTCCTATTGCCAGTTAATTACTTTTAATTTTTTACCTACAGTTAATTCTACACCACAAAAACAAGGGTTAGCCCTTGGCAGTGACATCATGAGGTTTTAGATTGCTGTGATGTCACCCAACAAATATGTTTGTGTGTGCAAGGAAGAGCTGTACACCAAATAATGGTTGACGATGTGGGCCATGAAACCTTATGTGTGTATGGACAATCAATGTCTATTTTATTACTTTATCATTTGTAAGTTGTAAGATTGTCTCTTTAGTTTAAAGTGCTTATTAAAAAGTAGGTAATCTTTATGCTAAAAAACTGTAATAATTAGTTTAAAGGTGATGACTCTATTCTGCAAATGATGCAAGATAGCTTAGTGATACTGATAATATATTTCAATTAAACACTTTTTTGGGGTTTCTGTTTTCTTGTGGTTCTAAATAAATGAAATGAAATTAAATGAAATGAAAAACGTCTTTATTTATATTCAAGAGGCGAAGTTAGGGCTGCAAAGCCCTCTCTACCACTTAACCTCATCATACATAATAAGATATTTTCAAATATAAATAACAATTTACAAGGAAATACAAAATAGAAATTGCAATGTACGAAGTAAAACATATAAAGTCAAAAAATGTGAAACATTATATTTAAACTTTAAAATATTTCGACTATCTCAAACAAAACTACAGTTATTCATAACATTTATTCAAAACTACATTCATTCGGCACAATCACTCATTACCGCCACCACCAAGCCACAGCGACACCAACCACTACTCCCGCTAGGCCCGCAGCAGATAGCACCTCACCTCCGCCCCAAACCGAGTGCGCTTATCGATGGATCTGATATTATCAGGCAGAGCATTCCAGAGCCTGCACGCGGAGACAATAAATGATTTGTTGAAAGTGGTGGTGCGGTGAACTGGAATAGCTAACATTGACTCACCACGTCTTGTTCTACGCACACCAACTTGTGACAGATAAACAAACTGCTCTGACAGATAATTAGGAATTTGGTTTTGAAGAATACAACAATATCAGGATATGGATATCAGGATGTGCAACAATATCAGGATATGGAATTGTTAATGTAGAGTAAGAATAAAAGTGGCCCATATCACAGTTGAATTTTGTTAGTAAAATATACAAAAAAAATAAAAACTGAAATGCTTAAAGTTCATTAATTTTAAAGTAAAAATAAAACAATAGTTTTTATACTATTACGTCACAACCAGAACTGACCAGGTTTGCCGTAGTTGTACTTGTAGCATTCTATATCTTCAGCAGTGATGGACGGAGGGGTTTTACTAGAAATGATAGTGGTGTTTAGATAAGCCATATCATCTGCAATGGCCATCAATTCAGGTAAATATGGGAACTGGTAAAAGAACACGTACCTGTGGGAAAAGTTGCATAAATGACTTTGAGGTTAGATTAAAAAGCACTGAACAGAAATAACACACGAACCTCTAGCATTAATAATGACAAATATTTTTAATTCCCTGACATCTTCTGGTAGTTGAAGAAAGTCAGATAGAGAGTTAGTGGTGGTATGAGGAAGGGAGACACACTACCCAGTGAAAGTGCCTGAACAACTTTGAAAATTCTACTAATACTATGTGGTTCGGATTCCACATCAAACTGTAGGTCCTATCTATTTGTCCTATTGGGCTATTAATAAATGGCTCTTTATAAGGAACAGCCAGCCTTAGTTAGTAACAATGACTACACTCGTTCATATTCACTCATCAAACTGATTGGCCTCTTATATTTGCCCATATCTCTATGATCGACTTCTATCTAATGAATAAATACGTAAACCCTAAGTATTATTATTGTTTAAATTACAATATAACAAAATTAAAACTTGATCAAATATTAAACTTGCACAATTTAGAAATTAAATAAGGAAAATGTTGATGATATTTTTGATTTTCCATGCCTTGTAGTTATTGTAATGTTCCTCATGAAACTTGGGACCCACGATTTTGACTAGTATAGTACATACCAAATTTTGAGATGATTGGTCAATGTGTTTTATTTATGTCCCATAAACACTCACACAAAATGCAGAAGAATCAAATTAATAAATTACTTTGCTTCGTTAATATTTGTATCATACATTCACAAAGAGGTTAATGGTAAAAAGAAAAAAAACAGTTTTTATTCTTTTACTACCCAGTTGTCTAAGATTATTATTTTCTGTCTTAATAACTTACAATAAAAAAAGGCTAGATCACTTATCATCTATAACTTTACATTCCACACAAGGGGTTTGTGTTGGAGTTAACAGTATGATTTCTACATTATGTATGTTCCACATGTTGTTTGTTATTTTATACTTTAACTAATGTTTCTTTATTTTCATGGAAATAAACATCGTGATAATGGGTGTGGTCGTAGCAAAGGGGCTAAGGCGATGGCTTTCCATGCAATTAGTCCAAGTTCGAGTCCCGATATGACCACCAACTATTTTTGCACTGCCGCTTCTGTAGTTCGTAAGTCAAGTTAAGCTGTTGGTCCCAAGGTTAAGTGTTAGAGAGAGCTTTTTAGACCTAACTTCATCTGATAAAATAAAGACAAACTTTTACTTTTTAACTTTTCACAGAGTTGAATTTTTTTCCAGATTATATACAATTTCAGTCAATATGATTGTTAATTAGGGACTACTTTAGGAAGAGATGTTTACCTTAATCAAAAAAATTGAATTTGTTTTTATAAGGTAGTAAAGTATTCAAAGTTTAATATATTCCTACTATTTCAGTAAATAGTTCTTAAGTATATCACTTATACATTCATGCAAACTAATCTAGTTCAATCGCCTGATAGTAAAATGTTCACCAAAAGAGTTCCAGGAACAATGGCAACTTCACAATGAAATCTGCTTTACACAGACGTTTTTCAACCTTTCAACTCTTGTAACTCACCAGCTCCGTTGTATTTGAGCAGGGTTTGAGGTGATGCCTTGCAAGAGGACACACGGGTGAGCAGAATTGATAAAGACATAACTATCAACGTACTGGGGATACGTGATCACAAAGTACCAGCCGATGATGCCACCCCAATCATTTCCAACAAGGGTCACCTTGTCTCGTCCTATATCAAACATTTGTTAAAAATCAAGTTAATCAAATTCAACCTATATTTTTAGATAAAAGAAGGTTAAAGATTAAGACATTGAAAGTAAATATAAATATCAAGGCAAATATATGAATATCAATTTTAGACTTTTCATTTATGTATAAATAGGATTTTTTTAGAAATTACCTATCTTTATGGCTGAAAATAATGTTTATTGGTACAAAGAATATAAATATATAGTAAAATTAAAAATATTATATCATATTGTTACCCTTAACCCTTTTAGTGCCTAAGACACATAAAGACCAATTTTGTCTAAATAAAACCGAATGTTTTTAGGAGGCAACATGTCAGAAATATCAGACAATTTTGGTCAAAAATGCAAAAGTCTTGGATATTTGTTGTATAACATTTACTTTTAAAGATATAGTTAACTCAATCCTTTAAAATATGTTTTACATTACAAACCTTTAAGGGCACAGAACTAAAATATGAGGAGGCACGACTACCGAACTCCACCTGGCAGCCCTGCCATTCGCGAGAAAGGCAACACCACCACCTGTTGTACTATGACGAGAATAGTGTGATACCAACTGATAATCATTCAAGTGTAACCTATTAATTTCATTTTGGTTCATTTTGTGTTCAGATATCACTAAAATGTCAGGATTTATTTCTGATAACGTAATTTCTAACGGTTATATGCAACTTGCCAAATGTTGTATATTTTGATGTAATATCTTTATTTTCGAAATATAATTGCTGTTAAGATTTTTAGCGCTATTTGTTAAGTGTTGACTGTTATTGTTGCGCGAGGAGAGTTTAAAGTGGAGCTCGGCAGGTCCCCTAAAGCAACTACACCAGGTCGCAGTAGTTCTGAAGTAGAGCCTCTGTCCAGTATTCTACTGGGGTAGTCCTGTGATGCAACACCATTGTAACTGGCTCCAGCTGGATGTAAAGGCAGTAGGGTGGACTTTGAGCTAACTTGTAGATTTTCCTCCTTAGCAATACTGCTCTTCAACAGGGTCACAAACTCCTGATGCTTCAGACCGTTTCTTAGTGTCCTTGATGCTCTTTCATCATATACAATTATTCTGACTGGAACTTTAGTTTTACGTTGGAAGGATACAATGTTTTTTGCGAATAACTCAGGAGAGATGTTGTCCCTTATACAGCCCAACGGCGAGCAAATCAGTTTCTTGAAACTTCTGTGTGTGAAGTGTGATGCGAAGTCAGAGAAGGCATTGTTGTAATCTGATTCCATGGGTTTACTGTAAAATGTTGGTTTGGTTACCAGGCCATACACTGATGCTTGCTCCTTGTGATCTTGGAATGTTATGTGTTTAGTTATGGAATCTTCTTTCTTAGGCCGATTAAATATGTTAGGCCTGAATGTTAACGCCACCCTCGCACTCATTTGTCTTTTGTCATTGAAGTCTTCTGATATACAGTGGGCAAAAGCAATATGAGAATTATGCCTGTAGTTATTTATTACATCCTGCATATTCGCTTCTATCACTTTGATTAACCTGTCTGAGTCAATTGAACTTGTCTGTAAGTCAATACAATCGTCTTCTATCTGGATGGGTACAGTTGAGTTTAAGGTTGGAAATTTAGACAGCAGATCTGCTGAACCTGATGTGTTGCTTAATGTAGACTCTGCAATTTTGACATTAGTTTGAAGAAAGTTATGATCAGTCATCTTTATTATTTCTTTTGATATTGTCTTCTTTCCTTTCCGATTTATGTATAGACCGTGGCGAGTATGTTGATAGCTTCGTAAGAGGTATAAGTCAAGGAGTTTAATATGGGGCTTATTATAAATCATCGATCTAATATTCGTGTTTATTTCCTTTATTATTTCATTTTCAGGACTGTCTGCATCCAAGTCATACCTGTAAGGTATAGTAGCTAATATTAAATTAGTGTGGTTAAAAAGTGGCAACTGATTTTTTTATGTAGTCTGTCAAAGTCATAATAAGTGACTTTTTACTTTCTGCAGCGTGTTTTGAGATGTTATTTGTTCCGCCAATTAACACAATAGTATCCTTCTTTGAATAAGTTTTAATATCTTTGAGAGTTGTCGTCTCATTCATTATAGTCTCAAGTGCAGCTCCAGGCTGGCAGAAATTGTACACTTCAAACTTATCATTATTTATAGAATCTAAGAAGGTTGAAAGGTTTCTCCCTTGACTATCACATAGATAGTATTTTCAATTTAGGTTTATTGATATGTTGTAGTGTGGGTGATCTAGCTGATATACGTGAATATTTTAATTTCTTGTTTCTTTTATTTAGAGATGTTTGATTCTTGATACAGGGGGCAGGAATATATTCTGATGAATAGTCATCTAATTCCATATGCTTGTTACTTTCAACATCACGAGGATCCCTTTGCCCCCAACCAGAATAACCACAACCACTGCTACATCAATAGACGTGGTATGCACCGATCTGAACCTAGACAAAGTTACCGTTAATGTTCTCCATACCTCGCTTTCAGACCATACAGGACAGCTCTGCAAACTTCAAATAGACTGCGAAGTAAAAAATTCTATTTACAGGACTAGAAAGCATTTTAGCTTTGACAATCTCTCAAACCTATCAAACCTCCTTGCCTTAAACTCCTGGGAAAGAGTAGAGTCAGCACCAACAGTGGAAGAGGCATACTCAATCTTCATTGATACAATTACAACAGCACTAGACATCATATGCTCTTTTAAAAAAATCAAGAAATAACAGAAGAAAGCAGAGGCTATACAACACTGAAGTAGATGAACTACGAGCAGACTTCATAAGAGCTAAGGAAAAATATATACTACCTAAAAAGGAAGAAGACAAAAATATATCCTCTCAAAAGAAGAAAAAATATGATATGAAGCTGCAAGAACTCAGAAAAACAAAGTGTGAACAAAGTATAGCTGAGGCAAGTAACAAAAGTAAGGCGGTATGGGAGAATGCCAACAGTGACAGAAAATCAAAGAAAAAGGACTCAGAAACAGTCTGGCAGTTGAATGTCAATGGTAATACAGTCCAAGACCTGAAAGAAATCACTGACCACTTCAATTGATTCTTTGTGACTACAGCAGAGGATACTCTGATCAACAACAATTCTTCCAGAACTTCAATGATCGAGGAGCCAAAAGATCATTATGAAACAGCACTCAATGAATTTCAATTGGTGATATCAGAGGAGGTACTGAAAATTATTTCTTCTATGAAATCTAAAACATTGGCTGGGGTCGATGGAATAAATTCTAAAATATTGAAGTTTTGCAGAAATGAAGTCTGTGTACCAATTGCCTGTATTGTATGTATAAATCTCTAACTCGGTAGTTTTCCCGAAAAACTCAAAACCTTCAAAATGTTCCCCCTGCACAAACAAGGCAATAAAAAGGAAGTGCAGAACTTCAGGCCTATCTCTTTAATACCTACAGTGTCAAAAGTCATTGAAAAGGTCATATTGACACTCACTCACCATTTGGAAATTAATACCATAATCTACCAGAGAGACAACATGGCTCCATATCTGGAAGATCAACCACTAGTGCCCTCGTTGATCTAATTGAGCACCTTATAGACAACCTCGATGAAGGAAGTGCCGTTTGCAGTGTTTTTTTGGATCTAAGCAAAGCCTTCGACTGTCTTGACCACAGGTTATTATTGTCAAAATTTAGCTCTATAGGCATCAAAGGTACAGCACTAAAATGGTTTGAAAGCTACTTGCAGGAAAGAAAGAGCCTAGTGGAGATATTTTTATTTTATACAGTTATAAATCACTACTTTCAAGTACAATTATTCTTATTCTTCAAACAAGCAAAAAAGCTCCTCATCTCCTTGTTGACGGCAGCTGGGTCATCTTGCTGAAGGAAATGAGAAGACTTTGGAATGTAGACCAGTTTTGTGTTGGCAGCCATTTTTGCACTATCTTCTTGAAGCAGATCTAATATCTAAAACAAAGAGGCTTGTTAGTAATAATAATGGATTTAGAAGAGGCAATTATTCGGCTTGTTATAAGTATGGCTTGTTTTTAACTAATTTGTAACACTACGTTTAGTCAATCAAGATTAAAAGGACGCTCTAATGTCAGTTAATTATTTTAGAATATATAGTTAATGGGTCAATTTGAGCATTACTCAGCATCTTGGTCTATGTGTTCTACACCAAAAGAAGGGTTAGCAAGATGATTGGTGATTGACATCTGTTTCAACTTGGTAGTGTTATAGTGAGATTTTAGCTTGCCGTGATGTCACTGTCTTGATGTACCAACGACGTATTACGTTTGTGTGTACAAGGAAGACCTATCAACCTCGTGATGCTTTGTGGAGTGGGCCATAAAACCTTATATGTGTGGTGGACAATCAACGTCTATTTATTAATTGTTCATTTGAAAGTGTTAAAGATTGTCTCTTTAGTTTAATGTGCTTATTAAAAAGAAGTTATGCCTTTTTAAAGACTAATCTTTAAGAAAAAAACCTGTAATAATTAGTTTAAAGTTGATGACTCTATTCTGAAAATGATGCAAGATAGCTTGGTGATAATATATTTCCTTGAGGTTGCAATTTTTCTTGTGGTTTTATAGACTTACAGTTGAAGAGTCATTGTGTGTTGTTAGTAGGTATTTGTGAGTGTTTACAAACCAAAACTAACAAATACTAAGGGAACATATTTTCTGTAAATATTAAGTGTCTGCCATCTTGTATTTTGCTATCAGAATGTATTGTTCAGAATAATTAAGAAATAAATGTTATGGGTTATTGAACTGAGCTTTCTATTACCTTGTCACCAGTACCAAAAAGCAGCAGCCCGTGGGGAAATGTTGGAGAATTCCCTTTGCCTACCAACTTATGACTGGTCTCAAAATTCATATTGGCCTTGTACAAGTAGAGTGCCGCGGTGAATGCTCCTGAAATACAACAGTGTTACAATATTTGACACTTTTTACGCTCAACTAAGAATGTGAGTAACTTGTTCTGACAATTATGGGCTCCTCTAGAACAAAACTAGGTTTTTAAAGGAAATTTATAAATTTGAATTGTTGAATTTTTTTAGCATATTACAGTTGAGGTTTTGCTAGTAAACTATATACAAACAAATAATGGCCTGGTCACAAAATACAGCCTCTCAAAGAATTTAATGTCATATAACTAACTAATACTTCTTAGTTATACGGTTTTTTATTTATCCTTGTTGTTGATTGTTTACAATTGTAACTAAAGACTGTGTTATAAAAATAACCACATTATTTTACAAAAATAAAACTAATAAAAATACTTTTGAGAGTAAGCATACCCTAAAAATAGTTTAAGAAAATTAGTATACTCATTTGTTACGTATTTTTTTGTTTTAAAATGATTTAATATTTCGTCAGTAAAATTACAGCTGCAAGAAGTAATAGACAAGTAGAAGTATTAGTTATATGACGTTAGTTATTTGATAGGCTGTATTTTCTGATTTTGACCTCATATTTGCACTGTTGTATTGGTCAAACATGAACCTTTAAAATGAGATATAACTCTAGTTAGGCTTGGAGTAAACATTTTAAAGACTTCCTTCCTTGTGAGCCATCCCCTGGCTATGCAAAAAAATGAGTAAAATATGTCTAAATGTTTGTTATTGGGACGTGTACATAACTACAAAGTTTCATTACATTTTTTTTAATAGTAAAGTTAATAAATATATTTTCCATACCTTTGCCCAATGCTATATACAGTAAGAATTGCAACACGATATATCTGCACAAAATTTAATAAAGCAAAGAATTTTAGTATTTTAACAGTATTTGAGTAAACATAACTAAAAAAACTAAGCACAAAAGAATAAAAACATTGTAAAAAGTCTTCTTATAAAATTTACCTATGTTTCAGTAAAGGTTAAAATTAGTTTTACATTTAAGAGGGCTCTAAAGGGAAAGAAAATATAGAAGTCATGCGACACTGGCGATAGAAGTTGGAACTACGTCCAGTTTAATCCGCCGGACGAAGGGCAATATAGTCCCAAGAATCATTTCCTGTATAGTAGGTTTTCGTAGTATTTTCAACCGGAAACCCCAATAACCCCTTCCTCCCGTCGGCCGTCTCCTCAGGTGGCCCGACCTTCTCTGTCTGAATGTATGTTGAGCTGAAAGGCCAATTCTTTTCAACAATTGTCAATTTTCCAGTCAGTACCGGAATTGCTGCTGTATTTTATTTCTTAAAATGTTTTTATGTCATTTTGTTTTTGTAAAAAATAGTAATACAGTATTTGTTTAGAAAAGTAGACTTTTTACGGCGAAATCAAATTATTCACTGATAAAATTAGGGGCCTACTAAAATATTAAGTTTCTACTTGAAACGTTTTCCAAACTCATAATTCTTATTAAAATCTTGTTATTCTTAAAACAGTTAAAATTTAACATAGTTAGGCATCGGCTTACCATAGTTGTATTCTACAACTGAAAAACAATTGGAGAGTTTGATCTATAAAAATAAAGATACGCTTCACTAAAAACTGAGTAAATTATGTTGCAAAGCATGGTTTTTTGTAAATATTTCTTAAAGCTGTTGGATTGTACTCTAAATATTGGTTGTTATGTGGTTAAATATTTAACAAAAGGCATCAATTTGCAAATAAATTTCTATTTCGTATCTTTTTATGTTCGGTTGAAGATTAAAACAAAATAATATTAAATAAACGCCACAACAATTCTCAACACACGCTTAAAAAAGCATTAAAGGATACGTTTTACTGAAAACTAAATAAAACACGTTAAAAAGTAATAGTAAAAAATAGCGCCTGTCAATTTATTTTACGTTTTATAGTTTTGTACGGTTTATTAACTATTTTTAACAAAATAAACAATGATATCACATAAACTATCATAGTTTTATGGCAATTGCAACATAACACACTAATTTCCAAACATTAAAAAATAATTGAAATGTAGCCACTTTTTTATTTGCTTCTGAAGTATGCTGAATGAATTACTACAATACATGAAAATAAAACTACGTGGACAGTTTGGTTTCAAAAGGCAAACATTTTGTTACAACAAATATTTTCGCGGACAGAGACGAAAACCGAAGCAAACCGTATGAATGATATCAATTATAATTAAAATAATATATTATAATCTTGCTCAATTTTCCCATTGCCATGAGAAAAACAATTATTTTATTTCGACAACAGTTCTTACACAATTACTTTAAAAAATTTTTAGTTTTACTGATAAATATTTCACAGTATTTTTAGGAGTGATTAATTTAATATGATTCGATTAGGCCTATATAAATTACTAAATATAACCTTTTTTTTTAAAACACGACTGTTAAAAATAATAAGCAATCAAAACAGAGAAATCAACAGAGAAACTGCTGCGAGCATATATCAATTCCGAACATATAATTTTAGACGTTCAAAGCAGATTGGGCTCATCTACCTGACAGTAGTTTGGCCTCATAAACATGTATGTCAGGGGTAGTTTAGGCTCACGTAGTCTACGAGTTTGACCTCAGCAATTCACACAATACTTTGGTCTCAGTTTTTTATATGAGTACAGTAGTTTGTCCTTACCTGTCTGAGCAGTTTGGACTCATCCATTGTGGCACCACAGTACATAAGCGCTAAACACTTCGTTACCTATAAATGTATTTGTCGTTTATAAGAAATGATTATATTGCATGGATTAAAGCTGATGTTAAAACATATTTAGAAATAGATTAATGTTATTCCTAGTAAATATAAAAAATACTTGAACAATTTATTGATGATAAATAATTACATTTGCCAGAGTATTATAATATACAGATACATGAGTTAGCTGAGTATGTCACAATTTTATAAAGTCACTATTACATTTAAGTAATAGATCTTTTAAGAACAGTTACATACATTCAAAACGTGACCAACATGGGTTGTATCAGTTATTACCTTGGGTACCACCCGTGATTAACTTGGGTAGTATCTGTGATTATTTTGCGTAGAACCCATGTCAACTTGGGTAGTACCTGTGATCCTTGGGTAGCACCCATGGTCAACTTGAGTAGCCACCTGTAATTACCTCGATTATAAAACGTGGTTAACATGGCTAGCCCACTCGTTACTACCTTGAGTTGGACGCGTGGTCAATATGTGGGATTGTCTTTGGTAGCAGCCATGGTCAACTTAGATAGTACTTGTGATTTTTTTGGGTAGGATAGGATCTGTGGTGGACAGGACTTGGGAAGTCACTTGTGATTACCTTGAGTAGACCCTGTGGTCAACTTAGGACCTTTAATTATCTTAACAGTGGTTAATATGGGTAGTACCTGTGATTACTTTAGGTAGGACCGGTGGTGAACTTGGTAGTGCCTGTGATTACCTTGGTTAAACCCTGTGATCAACGTGAATAGCCTTACCTGATTGCCTTGGGTAGCTCCGGTGGTCAACGTGAGTACTACCTGTGATTATCTTTGGTAGGACCCGTGGCCAGCTTGAGTAGCCACCCATGATTACCTTGGGTAACACCCGTGGTCAACTTAGATAGTACCTGTGATTATTTTGGGTAGCACTCGTGGTCAATTTAGGTAGCCACTCGTAATACCAGTAATCATTTTGAGTAGTACCTGTGATTGACTTGGGTAGCTCCCATGATCAACATGGGTAGTACCTGTGATTACCTTGGGTAGTACTCTTGGTCCTCTATGGTAATATCTCTGATTACCTTGGGTAGCACCACCATTGATCATTTTGCTTATTATATGTGATTTGGGTAGCTCCCATTGTCAACTTGGATAGAATCTGTGATTACCTTCAGTATAACCCGTCGTCAACTTGGTTACTATCTGTGATTAACCTTGGGCAGCACCCTTGGTTAACTTGGGTAATAACTGTAATTACCTTGTGTATCACCAGTGATCATTTTGGATAATATCTGTCATTACCTTGGGTAGCTTCCATGGTCAACTTCGATAGCATCTGTGATTTCCTTTGGTAACACCCATGATCAACTTGGGTGTACTCGTGGTCAACTTAGATAGTGCCTGTGATTACTTTGGGTAGGATCCTTTGTGACTTGGGAAGCCACTCATGATTACCTTGAGTAGAGCCTGTGGTCAACTTAGGTAGGACCTATAATTATTTTAGGTAAAACATGCGGTCAATTTGGGTAGCCACCCATAATTACGATGGTGAACTTGGTTAGTGCCTGTGATTACCTTGGGTAGGACCCATGGTCAACTTGAGTAGCCACCCCTTATTACGGAGTAACCACTAGGGGAGAAACCATAATTAATTTGAGTAGCCACGCCTAATTATCTTGGGTAGTATCTGTAGTCAACTTGGGTATTATCAGCCATTACTTTGAGTAGCACCAGTGCTACAAGATAACAAGTGTGATTATTTTGGGTAGCACCCATGGTCAACTCGGATAGTACCTGTGATTACTTTGCGTAGGACCCATGGTCAACTTGAGAAGACACCCGTGATTACCTTAAGTAGAGTCTGTGGTCAACTTAGTAGGTAGGACCTCTAATAATCTAAGATATAACACGGTCAATTTAGGTATCCACCCATGATTACTTTGAGTAGCACCATTGGTGAACTGAACTTGTGTAATCACCAGTGATTACATTGGTTAGCACCTGTGGTCTACTTTACTAGCCACTCATTATTGACTAGCCACGAGTGCTAGCCAAGTCTATGACGGTGGATGGCTAAGTTTATTACGGGTACTATACGAGTTGATCATTAGTGTTAGCCATGATGATCACGAGTGCTAGCCAAGCCCATTACGGAGGCTGCCCAAGTTGATCCCGGGTACTACCCTAGCTGACCATGAGTTTTAGCCATGTTGATCACGAGTGCTAGCCAAGTCCATTACGATGACTACCCAAGTTGATCAGTGTGGCTGCCACAAGTTGATCACGAGCTCCCAAATTAGGTCAGTGGATACTCAAGTAATTGAACATGCATTAAATTAATACAAAACCAAACCGATCAGAACATCTTATTTCAGCAATATAATAATAGTTGAACAATTTTACTTCAATACACAAGTAACGTAAAAAAATGCAAATTTCATACAGTATAATACTTATACTGTATTGATAAAAAAATAAGTGCAATATGTAGGCTACGAATGTTATGGTGATCGATTTCGGTAAACTTAAGCTTACCTTAATCGATCACCGTTATATATGTTCAGTTTATATTAATATTGTATTAAATTCATCTACCAACACATACTATGCTAATTAAGAAAACTTGTTTAAATTAGTATTTTATCAATTCTCTTCGCATTGCATAATTTTTAAATATCACTTATATCAAGTTTTACCGTCCTAAGTCTTCTCATTGGCTGTTCAACAGAATACATCGGGAGTGGTACGAGGTTCCCAAACACTACCTCGCCCCATGACTTCAAGTTCACAAAAGGATTGCCGCTCCGCCCCGCCCCGTCCCCCGGCTGTCATATTTTTCTGTCCTTGTTACCGTTTAGGTAAAATATTTGCTTCAAAGTTACCTTCTTATAAAATTACAAATAAATGACCTAGCATTTTTTCTACCACAACATTAATGAACTATAATAAATTAATAGTTACAACTTAACATTACTGTATTTATATATTTAAAATAAAACAAAGGCCAATAGTGACAGTGACTTATTATAGAATTACTTATTGCTTTGGTCAAGCCGGAATTATTGAATTAATATTTTAACTGTACGCATTCGTTAATGTAGTTTAACTGATTTATTTCATAAAAATGTTGTATATAGATGATTATTACAGTATTTTTCATGACATAATAAATATTGTGCACTGTCATTACGAATAAAAATGTTATGCTTTACTTTGTAGTTAGATTATATCAGGAACCACATGGGAACGCACATTTTAATTTAAACGAAATAATCCATTCAAAAGTAATTAGACTAACTCTAAGTAATCAGTCTGTAAAATAATACTGATATCAGTCGTCGTAGGCCTACATTGCATCCAACGATGTTAAATTAAATGAAGGAAGGTTTTTATGAATGAAGTAGTAAAATCCATCCGCGACTAAGAAGTTCGAGATTTCGCCACTTGGATCTCACGAATCACCGCATATTTTGGCAATAAATTACCATGCAGGCATTTGCGCGGTCCAACATTGCGGCTACAGATTTAAAGATATCGATCTGAAACCAAAACTAAATAGAAACCAGATATATTTCTGACTAAAATCGCTTTTTAAAATTTTGATAACAGCTCTAGTTTTATTTTGGCACTAGTTTGAATATTGGGTAACTTCAATACCCTATAAAATCGAAATGAAAGAGAATTCGAAAATTATAAAAAGCGATTTGAGTCAAAAATGTCTTTATCTTTAAATAGATGTTTCATTTATAATTTTACGACAGTAAATAAGGGCAGTATCTTGGACCGCGCAAAGCAGTTTTTACGCTTCTCAGCGCGGGGGTTTAGAGCCCTCTTAACAAGTGTAGACATGTAACTTGTAACAATGTAAAAAACACAGTAGTGAATTGGTGAAATTGTACTTGTGAATCAGTAAAATATTACTGGTTACTACTAGACTTGTTACTTTGTGTTTGTGAAACACCTGTAACTGATATTTTTACAGGTTTGTACAAATTTACTGGTGAATATGTAACTTGTAACTTTCATGAAACAGGCCCCAGAACTGACCAGGTTTGCCGTAGTTGTACTTGTAGCATTCTAAATCTTCAGCAGTGATGGATGGAGGAGTTTTAGTAGAAACGATAGTGGAGTTTAGAAAAGCCATATCATCTGCAATGCACCTCAATTCAGGCAGACATGGGAACTGGTTGAAGTATGTGTACCTGTGTGAAAAGTTGCATTAACTGACTTTGAGGTTATAACACAAGAAATAACACACTAACCCTAGCTAATGCTTAGTTAATAATATTAAATATTTGTCATTATTAATATAATGACAAATATTTAATTCCCCTAACATCTTCTGATAGTTGAAGAAAGTCAGGTGGAGAGTTAGTGGTGGCATGATGGAGGGGGGACACCACCCAGTGAAAGAGCCTGTACAACCTTTAACCCTAGAACACTAAGGCGTAGTCTGTCAGACTACTGAACAATGGCCAATATCTTGTCCCACCCCCTTCCCCCTTCTCCAGCACCCCCAAATTCCATGTTCCTTCAGTGTGGTGCTAGACAACGACGTGACCGAGTTGTTGACCTTGACACTGCTTCCGTTACTTGGCTATTGACTTTGCGTCGACTGTGGGACTACGCCTTAGTAATAACGTTGTATAAATTGTCCTTGCTGTAGTCTGCTGGACGACGCCTTAGTGTTTATGAGTGTAAATTATTTTCTCTTAGTTATTTTTTTTCATGTATATAGGAGTGTTTTATATAAGTGTAAATAAGTACAAATGTGTTTTTGTTTTTTAGTTGTTGTTTTTAAGTATTATTAGACATTATGGAAAAGCTGAATAAGCAGATATTAAAGTATTTAGATGAGTGTGATGATACTAATCCTGATTTCGATGACAATACCAGTGAAGCTTCAGATCATGAAGAATTGGAAGTTCATGAAAATACGGATGATAGCGATGCTGATCCAGATTATAACCCTGATAATGATCAAGCTCAACCCAGCCATATATTGAAAATTCAAGAAGAGAGAAGTTGGGACAAGTTTTTTTTGCTTTGATGGGGCCAAAACACTAGTCTCCTATCAAACAGAACCCAGTAAATCTGTCATAATCCTGTCAACCTGCCATGAGAGCCCTGCCATCGACAAAAACAGCAAGAAACCTGAAATTATAGAAAGCTACAATGCTACAAAAGGCGCAGTTGATGCCTTGGACCAGATGTGTGGCAATACGTCTTGCAGCCGAAAGACAAAAAGATGGCCTTTGTGCATTTTTTTTCAACATTGTAAATATAACTATGGTTAACAG
>JAQJVL010007632.1:0-23046 GCA_035578905.1 Stictocephala bisonia
TATACACAACTCTGAACGTTTTCTGTTTTTCTAATCACTTTGTTCCTGTAACCCATCATACCCACCCATTTTCATGCATGGGCCCTTTTTTTGACATGGATCTCCCCGCCTCTCCCTTGAGTTTATTTTAAACAACCATATTTGGGCCGGAATGACCGGGGACAGTGAATACTGGGTACCGACTCCCGACTTTAAGCTACGCGCACTACGGGGGCCGGGCACGGAGGGACGGCCGTCACGGCAATTTTTTAAAAGAAAATAACATTAAATGTAATTAGTGCCCCCTGGGCGGGGGGCCCGGGCCCCAAGGGCGGCCCGGGCACCCCGCCTTTGTTAAAAAGTCCGGGAGATCGAATTTCAGGACAATTCCGAGCTGCCGTACCGGCCGTACCGAAGACTCATCGTCTCGACCGGGCGGGCGGCACGGGACTTCCGCCGTTCTCCACCAAAGTAGCAGTGCAGTTGTCAAGATGGATGTGTCCAATTTGATTGTTTCTTGTGGAAAAATACCCGGGAACTGTACAACATGCGGCATCCGGAGTATTTCAATAACGTGAGGCGTGAAAATATATGGGAAGAGATCGGTGCCTCTATGAAACAGTCAGGTAAGTTTTTAATTATAACATAATTACAGTAATTTGAGGTTATCCACATTACTTTAAAGCAAAGGAAGTTTCAAATCTTGTAATCAGGTCTTTGACTACCCTCTCAACTATAGCAAAAGCTCATATATTTTGTTCATAGAGTAATTTCCAATGACAATACATCATCTTGTTTATCACTTAGGGGCAGCATGTGTAACTTTATGGAGCTTATAACGGGGAAAGTAGAGAGGGCAAGTTGCTGGCGGGAAAGTACTTGCCATTAGGACTTGCTGGCACACTTAGCCCTGTCTATAGAGGTGCTTTCCTTTCCAGCGGTAAGTATTTACTTTGCGGCAAGAAAACTCAAACATGTTTGATTTTACTGGCCTGGCCGTGGAAAGTAGCGGGTCATGTGGGGGCGGTCACGTGACCACTGGGTGTCTAGAACTATCCTAGGGGGGTTTTGGGGGGTTTTTTGTACCTAAAAAATGGGTGTTTTGAGCTTTTTAGATATGGTTTATTAAAAAGTTAAACTTTTCTTATCACCATTAGATTCAGCTTGAAAAACCACACAATTTGATATATCACAGTTCCCGGTACGTCCATGGTTACTGAGATAATCAAAGTGCTAAACACAGTATCGTTGTCCCAATGTTAACCTTATGGAGAATAAGTAAAATTCGATATCTCACTTATTAATAAATGTTATTCGATGAAACTTGAAATTTAGATACAACTAGCAACTCTTAACTAGTTTATGCTAAAAAACCTTTATTTATGAGACCCCTGTAGCAGCAAACCTACATACTCATTTCCCATGTAATTCTTATGGAGAAATAAAAAAAACCATAAACTCCTTTACATATTAATATATTTTATTAATATATTCCTGCTTACAAACAATTATAGTTTTACTTAGGAACCATAATTTCAGTTTTTCAAACGCACAGCTTTCCTACTTGAGCTCTTTCCTTTTGCCACTTCACTGATCCGAACTCAGAGTTGAAATAATCTTTGAAAATGTTTCGAACTGCAATAGCTTCGCAACCGGACAAAACCACCAGTGCCTTTCAATGGGGAAAATGACCTTGCATCTGAAACTGTAATTTGTAAGTCTTTTTCTGTCCAATAACACGAATCTTTCTTTAAGTAATTATGTAGACAACAAGAATGCAAGAATCACAGTGATTAGGTGTTCTTGAGAAAGAGAGAGTCTCCTTTCAAAGATACGAAATCTACGTACCAAAATGCCAAATGCATTTTCAACAACGTTTCTAGCACGACTAATACGGTAATTGCAAATCTTTTCTTCTATCTTGCCATGCACATCGTCTCTTGAGTACGGCCGCATGATATTTGTTCGGAGAGGAAATGCTTCGTCTCCAATAATCACGTGAGGAAGATACACATCTGTGCCTGGTAGTTTTTTTGCAGATGTATGTTTAATGTCCCACTTTGTAACTTCTTTCCTAATTCAGACGAATTGAAAATACTGGCATCAGAGTTTTTGCCGTAACCACCCACATCAACGAAAATGAACTTTTTCTCTGCATCCACTAACGCCCAATAACACAATGCTGAAGCATTTTTTGTAGCAGAAGAAATCTGCTCCGCTGTTTGTGTGGGTGCTTCAATCACAACATGTTTACCGTCAAGAGCGTCCAACGGCGTTTGGAAAATTCCATCTCGTATGGAATCCTTTTTTCAATTTCTTTCCACATGGACTCTGTAGGCTCTGGCATCACGAGTGGTTGCAAGACTCTCCATAACGCCTCGCAAGTTGTATGAACAATTTCTCTAATTGTTGTTAAGCCCACTCTGAAAGAGAAATGCCAGAGAGCGGTAAGAAGCGCCAGTCGCAAGAAACCTAAAAAAGGGGAAAATATTAGTGTTAAATGTTATTATTTTATCTTAAATATATAATACCCCCGTCACAGCAAACCTGCGTACTCAGCGAATTTCCATATAGAAAATGAAGCAATCATAAATAAGGAGATCGTATGATACTTTTTCTTTAATCTCTGGAAAAATAACATGAGTCCCGGTGGGGAGGGGGGGGGAGTTTGCCCGAGGGGGGGAATGAGGGTTGATAATAATAGATGTTGACGATATGAAGACACATACCAAGTGGCATCTATATGTATTAATAATAAATAAGGGGAGATATCACCTTTTTTAAATTCTCCATAAGAAGAACATAGGAAATGAGTACGCAGTTTGCAGCCACAGGAACCACATAAACAAAGGTTTTTTTGCATGGATTGGAAGAGGGTGGCCAAATTAATCCAAATCCCATGTTTTCGGTATTTTATTGTAAAGCTTAAGTGTTTTATTGGTGTACTTTACTCAAATCGAAAAAAATGTAATTGCATTTTCCTTTTTAAAACCCATGAAAATTAGGTTCCTGGTGCCTATATGTCTCGCGTTTTTCAGGTGCTGAATGCAAGGACCGATGGGCTAAAGTTAGAGACAATCACAGGAAAGCTCTCCAGCGCCGAGAACAAAAACGGCCAGGCTGCGAAACACATCAAACCACCAAAGTATGAACAAGAACTAACATTTCTTGTACCATACATTATCAGATGAAGAAAATCGTAATTCAAATTTCACAGCAGCTCTCAGTCCTGCTATTCAAAACGAAGAAGAAAGAAATGAAATTGTAAATGAGGAAGACCCACAAAACTATGATTATGATGATAATGAAGAAGACGACGAAAATGCAGAGATTTCGGGTTCGCCCAGCGTGTCAGTGACGTCGAACTTTCCATCGGATGATTCTCGGGGTTCGCGCGCATCGCCAGGCAACATCATCACGTGGCTTCATCTGCAAACAGGAATATTAGACACACCCACAAAAAAGAAATAGGTCGGGAAATCCCCGTGAGACAACAGCAGCAAATGTTCTACAAGAATTCTTGGCAAAAAAACATCAAACTTGTCAACCAGCAAATGCAGAAAGCGACACTTTATCATCATTTTTATGTCTATGGCAAAAACTGTCAAAGATTTCCTTTACGAGATCAAATAGACATCAAGAAAAACATATTCCAGCTGGTATCAGATAAGGAAATGGATATTGCTATGACAAGTGTGTGACAACCACCATCCACGAACTCTATCACGGTACCTAATTCCCAACAAACAACAACTGAACAACTGCTGCAACAACCAGGAAAATCACAACAACCTGCACTACAGACAACTGGCCAGTTTTCTACGGGGGGAAATAATGAACCGTACACACTCAAGAATTACTACACATGGGATGGGCAGGACTCCCAAAAATAACAACATATTACTCTAGAAGAGTTGTCAATTAATTTCTCTTAGGAGTTTATATCTCATTACAGGATTGTCTTTGGGTTATTTTTATTAATTATTTATCTTATAACTTTATATCTCACTACAGAATTGGCGTTGGTATATCTGTATTAATTATTAAAAGTAATGAGTCTACAATAAATATGATTTTCAAAAAAAATTTTAAACTGTGCTTCTAAATCTTTGGTTTGATGAACATTGAATTTGTTATTAGTTCATAATCCAATACAGAAATAAAAAATCAGTTTTAACTGCACTAAATCTTTTGTTTATTATCATATTCCAGTTTATTCAGTTCCAGGTACAATAACGGAAAATATTTTATTACTTGTTGCTATGCAGTATATACCGTAACAAATTACGATACTTTCATTTTATTTCACCTACTGCATAAGGAGCTACTTCTTAAATAATTTATATTTAAATAAAGTTTAAGATATTTATGGTTTTCTAAACTGAGGTCAGTATTTTTTTGTAAAAAAGAACATATTTATTCGAACATGTTTAATAGCAAAACTATCAAGCTATTTAATATTGTATATAAACATTTATATGCAACATAAATATGTTTACGTTTTATTTCATTCCACTTACCTCAAACAAATCGCTAGCCTTTCCAATGGCTCCACTGGACTTCGAAATTTTGTTTTTTCTCTAATAGCTCCTCTTTCACAAGGTTTAGAAGACACTCAAACTTTTCGTGCGGTCATCCGGAAATATTGGAAAAACTTCACATCATCGTGTACAAGGTCAGGAAACAAGGTATGAAACTCACCAAAACTTAGCCTTTTCCTGTTAATGTTATGAATCCAAAATCTTCGCTTCCTCTTTCTAGTCCTGTTCCTCTTCTTCTGCCAGAATTAAACTAACTATCACCACTTCCTCATCAATATCCATTACAGCCACGCACACACTGATCTCGCAGACTGACCATGCGCGCAACCCACCTTAAAAATGCCGTCCGTGCCGTACCGCCCGTCCGTGCCGTGCCGCCCTAGTGCGCGCTAGGCTTTATTAGTTAATTATTGGGGTTTTTTGCTTTCGTTAAACATATTGACTCAGTGAATTAGATTCACCTAAACATTTACCGTCGGGCTAAACAGTGATTTGATTAGTTATTACGTTAGTACATGCAATGTAAGTAATTTTTGTGGTTTGCTGTCGACTAACCTCAAAATTAACAAGCTTAAATTGACATACAGCAACGCCACCACGCTATCGCAACCCAAAACGCTGCAACTTATCAAGTAGTTTGACTCCAGTTCTCTTATCGCTTCTGTGGCTGAAGGGCAACGACGTTTCTTCTTTATACATTCTCATCTACAAGGCATAGGTTCCAATCCAGGGGCCGACTGTTACTTTTTGCTCAATAGTTCATTGCTAATTTAAACCCCCACATCAGGACGAATCCTTACGTTCACTGATTTTTTATTTTTATAAACTATACAGTATAGCAACACATCAATGATTCCTATTTTATCTAGGTACAGTTAATAATAATGCTTATATAGTATTAAGTATAAATATATATGTGTATATCTGTATAATAATATTATTGGAAATCGGAGACTCATCATGTCCTTTACTCTGGAAGTATCAAAAAAAAGGAAAAGATACAATACTTTATAATAACCACAAATATAGAGAGACTTACTCTGTAAAGAGTGGGGATATTGTTTGGCGTTGCCTGGGCAGAAGTTGTAAGGCATCTATACGAACAGATAGAAAAAAAGAGGTTATATATACAGTTAGCGAGATACATACCGGACATCATCCGGTTACAATGAGAGCTATGACACCACCAATATCACTTAAGAATAAACAGATTCCTGAGGCCTCTACTCCCATATTCAAAGATGTTTCTCCTAGAGCAAAGGCAAACATTCTGGACCAGGCAGTCCACACAGCCTCAACAACACAAAATCAGCGGGTGTATTCTGTGCACCCACAATGAACCCTTAGATTTGTTGGCCGAGAATGACGCGCTCAAGAAAGAACTGGTGGACCTACGTGAAGAGCGGCGCCTCATCTTGGACCACTCAATAGAATCAGACCAGAGATTGCTTCAATTCACTGACAGCGTATTCCATGCACCACTATCTAATGTAGTCTTAAAACCGGAACTCGCAAATGAAAACTGCAGTTATGGAAACAAAGCGACCCTATCGTCTGAAGAAAATGCCATTCCCCCCATCACCGATTGTGCTGTACAGTGCGACCTTACAACTAAATTAAAAGAAGACCAAATTTCCATAGAAAAAATAAACTGTACGATAGCAGAAAAAGCTATCCTCCAGAGGAATGTAAATGAATTAAATACAAAAATAACAGAACTCGAGGTGAAGAATTATTATTTACAAGGAAAAATATGACATACTACAGGAAGAAACCAAAAATATGATAAGTTCCTTAAGAAGCTTGGAGGAGGATATAAAATCAAAAAATAAACAAATAAAGGACTTGGAGGAAGATAATATTACACAGTATAACAAAATTGAAATATATCAGAGCGAAATTAAGAGCCTCCAACGTCAAATCAATCTAAAGGATACTTCTAACCCTACCTCTACGTCAACATCGTCAATTCCCCTACACAACAGCTATGAAATACTCCAGAATGACACTCATATTCCTGACGAAACTGAATTTAAAACCATTAGTTTATCGCAGAGTACCAAAATCAAAAAATAATAAAACAAAAAAAATTACAACAATTTCATCCCGTAAAAATTCATACAAACAAAAAACAACAATAAATAGAACAATTACAGCCCAAAATAAACCATATACAAACATACCATTCTCCAATGTATCAGTGGTTGGCGACAGCCACGCTAGAAGCCTTGCGGCAACTGATGTCTGAGAGGACTTCCCAGAAGACCACGATCACCGTCTTCTGCAAGCCTGGAGCTGGGGCTACTGAACATAATACCCACCTCTGTGGGAACAGCTGAATCCAATACCAGCTGTGTAGTGCTACTCGCCGGGACCAACGACGTGGCGGCGGGAAGACAGAACTATATATTTAAACACTTTGAGGGAATCATCAAAACATACAGAAAGACGTCAAATGCTATCGTTTGTTCTCTACCACCAAGACACGATCTTCCTAGCACCAGTCCCCATTCACTTGGCTGTCTCTAAAGTAAACCACTACATGAAAGAAGTTTGCAGTCGTCATGAAGGTATAGAATAGCTGGATATAGGCAGCATCGGCCGGAAACACTACACTGCCCACGGCATGCACCTGAGAAAGAGTGGAAAACGTCTACTAGCCGAACTATTAATGGAGAAGTTAGCCTGTTTGCCTCCACTACAAAGCGGCCGTCCTCACGCAATGGGCACCTCTTCTAATACAGAGACGCCACCATCCAGCCCAACCACCCTTCCATACGAGACCTTCGCCGAAGCAGTCAGACAGAACTTATCATATAGACATTTTATTAATTGTGATAGTAGTGTAGATCCCAACCCCAGTAAAACAAATAGAAAAATTTTTTTAGGGACACCTCTTCAAACTTCCGAGCTAAATTAATCGACTCAAGCCACATGTCTTCAAAATTCGCTATTCAGACAAAAACAATAAAAAATAATAGAATCGTTTTGCTACATCAAAATTCACAAATAGCAACTAACAAATTAGACGAACTAACTTTGTTAAATGATGAACTGGAGCTTGATGTGCTCCTTTTAACAGAGCACGGTTTCAATGAAAACAATATTAACCATTTCAAAATTAAAAATCTTGAACAAGCCAATTCATATTGCAGAGGCATCCATCGAGGTGGAGGAGTTTGCAATATTTGTTAAACGTGGCATAAACTTCACCCCAATGATATTGAAGAATATAATAGAAAAAGATCTGGAAGCCACCGGAATTAAATTAAAACAAAGAATTCCCAACTTACAGTCATTGGGGTTTACAGATCGCCTAGTGGAAATTTAGAAAACTTCTTTTCAAGTTTTCATACCATCCTTAAATCAATTACTAAGAAACATTCAAAATTCATAATAATGGGAGATTTTAACATTGACGTGCTTGATGTTAGTAGCCACATAGCAAAACGATTATCAGATCTATTAACGTCTTTTGGTCTAAAGTGGTCCGTTAATGAGCCCACGAGAGTCACCACCGTTTCAAAAACTGCAATAGATAACATCATTACAAACGTATCAGATATAAAAGTAAGTGTGGTCAACACAGCAATCGCAGATCACTACGGCCAACAAGCCATTATTAGTAATTGTAAACCGGGTAAGGGAGAATATATCAAAAAGAACAATAAGAGACACTAGGCACGAAAATCTGTTGCACTTGTTATCTGCGTTGCAAATGGAGAGATGGAATTTTTCTCAATTCAGATGATCCTGTCGAGTTACAATTTGAAAAGTTTCAAAACTGTTTAAACTATCATTTTAATGTGAACTGCCCAGCAAAGACAATAAAATTAACACAAAAAACAATAAATGTAAATGGATCACCAAAGGTATACTCATTTCAAGGGAAAAAATAAAATTGTATTCAAAAATATCACATGACACAACAAATTTGAATTTCAAAATCTTTTTAATAACTATAAAAAAGTGTATAAAAAAGTAATTGGGGCGGCAAAAGCCTACGATGTCAATAAAGCCATTATATCTTCAAAAAATATTTCAAAAACCGCCTGGTCGATTATGATAATAAAGTTTCACGAAAAGACAAACAAATCCAACTTGAAATTTGTAATGAACATATTTGTGATGGCCAAAGAATTTTGGAAGAGTTCAATTCGTTCTTTTCTTCGATAGGAATTAATCAGGGACCACACTCACAGCGAGGCCAGACTCCTGTCCCCTTAAGACGGAGTCCAGCAGCCTCTATGGTATTGGCCCCAGTTACGGAACAGGAGATTGAGAAAGTAATTAGAGAACTGGCACCTAAAAAGTCAAGTGATGTGAATTTCATGTCTACATGGCTTCTAAAAAAATGCTCAACCCATATTTATAAACCTCTGGAACATCTGATAAATCTCTCTTTTTCAACAGGAAATTTTCCTTCCATATTAAATTCTGCAAAGGTGACACCAATTTTCAAAAAAGGGGATCCAGCATCAATTCAAAATTACCGGCCTGTTTCAATATTGCCAATAATAAGTAAAGTCTTTGAGAAGCTATACTTATCCCGTATGGTAAGCTTCTTAGAAAAATACAATCTCATTTCGAAGGATCAATTTGGATTCAGAAAGGGTCGATCAACAATCGATGCAGTCGTGAATTTGGTTGAGAAAATTGTAGAGAGCTTGGAGAATAGAAAGGCCACACTTAGTGTGTTTCTGGACCTCTCCAAGGCCTTTGACTGTGTTGACCACACAATTCTTCTTAAGAAAATGCATAGTCACGGAATCCGCGGAATTCCACTCGAGTGGCTTGAGTCATATCTTAAAAATAGATCACAAATTGTTCAAATATATGAAGTACGGTCCGGATCTAAAAACCTAAAGTATGGAGTCCCGCAGGATCAATTCTTAGCCCCCTCCTATTTTTGATCTATGTAAACGAAATTGGTTCATCACTGCAGCATGGGTCACTCGTGCAGTACGCTGATGACACGACTGTCTCTTTCTCAGAAAATTCAAATGAGCAATTGGAAGTGCGGGCTTTTGTTGAAATAAATAATTGCATTCAGCACTTCCAACAACTCAATCTTAATATCAATCCAGAAAAATCAGCATGTATGCAGTTTTGTTTGCGGGCGTCGGACTCGGAAGGAGGTCAGACGGTCACAATAAATGAAACTGAAATTAAAGACAAAAATTTAACTAAATTCCTTGGAATGCACCTAGATCGAGGGCTGACTTGGAATGTCCACGTCGAAAATTTGTGTAAAAAGTTATCATCAGGCATTTATGCTTTGAGAAATTTAGCTAAATTCTGCCCAACTCAGTTACTGATGACGGCTTATTACGGGTTGATCTACCCTCATATTACCTATGGATTAGTGCTATGGGGAAGATGTTCCAACACTAACTTTTACAGAATATTTAGAATTCAAAAAATGGCAGTTAGAATCATCCTAAAAATGAATTTCAGAGAGTCGTGCAGGCCAAAATTCAAAGAGTTAAATATATTGACATTACCTTGCCTCTACATTCTTGAGACTGCTACATATGGTAGGTACAAGACTACTATCACAAGAGGCAGAGATATACATACATACGACACTAGAGGCAGGGGACAACTACCGAACTGGTCGTCATAGAACGGTAGTCTATGAACGCCTGCCTTCACAGATGGGCGTTTCGTATAGTTCAACAAGTTTCCAGAATTTATCAAAAGTGCTACAACGCCCAAGGCGTTCAAGAGTCGTCTCAAGAAGTTTCTTTCAAAACAAGCATTTTATAGTATAGACGAATTCTTTGCACATAACTAGGAGGGGAAAATCAATAACACAAGGTGAAGTTGAAGAGGTTCAATTGGCGATGAGTGGGAATTTGGGTGTCTGTCAATATATGTATGTTTGAAAGGGTGAATTGTTAGAATGGATGGCAAATTATTAAAAAATATGACTTTTGCAATACAATGTTTATAATTGTCCTAATTCAATAAAAGTTTTATTATTATTATTATTATTACCACTTAGGCAATAAAATACTATAAAAAATACTTTTCTAGTCAGTTGTTTCCTTAAGATAAACATGAATACGTATATTTATGTGTTGCATTGTTCCAGGCATGTGCAGTCGCCCTTTCCTACATGCTGGTCCTCATACAGTTCACTTAAACCCTTTTACAAGACAAAATTACCAACTTAATATGAAGTTCAAACAATTTTGTCAAAAGTAGGAGCCCAGGAGCTCAGGAAACTATGATTAGCATAAACATTTTAAACGTGTTCTTAGTGATGCTTGTTATAGTTAATAGTTATCAAATGTTAAATTGATGTCTTTAAAATGTAAACATATATGTTGCTATCAAATTGATGTGAATATTCGTAATGATACTGTAGAGATTATAGGTCATGTTCTTTATTGCACAGAAAGTTTATTGTGTATAATGTCATTATCAATGAACAGTGATAATATTGTAAGAGTGCATTAGACCAAAATGTAGAAATTGATTGAAATTGATACGGTTCCTGATTTATAAAGCAATTAACTATTAGTTTAGAGCAGTTTACTATTTGCTTGGCTATGTAGTGTACATAGTTTGGTAGTGTGTATTTGTATATTTATATAACACAAATTAAATATTAACCATAGTAGCTGAAGTAATGGAGTTTCAATTAAACAATATTAGATCAAAATAAAAGTAATAAAATAATCACTAATCACAAGATGAACAACGTTTGTGGATCTCCAACTCACCAAACGTTTTCGATGTTGTCTAAATATAAAAAAGGGGTTGAAAATAAAATCTCATAAATAAGTTTGTATCAAAAATATATTAGTCTATTTATACAATAGAATATTTTCTAATACATTGACACTACTGGATCGTATTCTATAATAATGGATAGCTAATTTGGTTACTGTATTGAGCTGAAAAACTTAAAATACAGCCATTTGAAACAGCTAAGGTTCCAAAAAAATGACCTAAAGTATTTAACTGTTTAATATTAACTGTTATCCAAATATGATATTCTTTATCAAGTTCTGTGTTTTTATCTGTTCCCAGTTGTTAATGTTATGAGACAGTTAAATGTATTTCTGTTTGTGAAATATTTTATCTTACCTTATCTCGAGATTTTATCAAATATTGTTCATAAATGTATTGCCAATGGCCTTGAATAAAGGGTTCTGACGTTATTTTATGGTTAACGGCGTCCAGCAAGATTGAGAATAATTCCTTTAATGAGTGAGCTGACCGATGAGGGATCCCGTCTTCTCGTACACGGTCGTTGGTCTCCAATTTTAACGATGAGGGGTTTTCTCAGCCATAACTTCACCTAATTAAACAAGACCCTCCTTTAACATATTTAACATTATACTACTTTACACCAGGTTACAATGTTATTGGTTCATTGGGCCTGTTGTTACTATAATATATTACTGTAAAATAATTGCTTCAACAAAACTTTCTTTAACAACTTTCTTTCTGTATTTCGTATTCAAATAAAATGATTAATAGAATATGTAAAAATAGATGGTTTTTATTCCAAAAGGTAAAACTTGAAAAACATAAACATAAACATTAGATAAATACAATCATCTGATTATAAGAACACATGCTAATAAATATTAAGTATTCAGAGATATAACAGTCCTCCCTCCTTAATTCACTCTGTAGATTTTCAGATACATTAGTCATAACCGTATCGTTTAACCAGTTTCCTTTGTCTCGTTGATCTTCTCAATTCTGGTTGATTCAGCAAAAACGGTGCGGGTAAAATGTCAACATTTCCTTTACATAATGCATCTATCAGTTCTTCTCCGTTTCCTTCAGATCGTGGGTTGAATGACCTTTTCAGTTTCTTCATTTGTAACTCTCAAGATGTCCCTTGTGGCTTGAGAATATTTCATTATTATGTACATTGACTTCTTGGTGATTAGAAGTTGGCCATCCTAGCAGTTTTGGCTCTCCTCTTGAATCCTGGATACCGTCGTCTTGTTGGGTGTAAGATATTTGATCTACGTGACGTCTTTCTTTCTTCCCCTTGTATTCTATCCAGTAGTGTAAGTGCCCGTCTTTTTCAATGATCCGTCCGTATTTCCACCTTTGAGATTTGTTATCAAAGTTTCTAAATTGGACCCAATCTCCAACTTTAAACTTCCTTTTAGGATCTTTAGATTCGATGTTCTCGTTAGGACATGTGTCTAGTAGAATGTCAAGTTTTGTTCTGATTCTCCTTCCAAGAAGTAACTCAGATGAACTCAGACCGGTTCCTGTGGTGTGGGGGTTCTTCGATACTGTATTAGTAGTCTGCAATCGTTTAGGTTGATGTCCCCGGGTTCTGATGACATAGCTTCATAGCTACAATAGCTGGTGCCGTTCTCTTGTGACTGATACCATTCAGTTTGAGAAAAGTCTGAAATTCATGTGATGTGAACACTGTCCCGTTTGTCAGAGACAACTGTGCATGGCAATCCAAACCTTGGAAAAGATGTTTCGTAATTCCTTTATTGTTCTCTGTGATGTTGCTGAGGTTGACTGGTTCCACTTCCAACCATTTGAATAGGAGTCAACTACAATGAGGAAGTATAGATTTTTTAAAAGGACCTGCGAAATCATCGTGGATACGGTGCCATGGCATTGTAGGGGGCTCCCAAGGGTGAACCGTCTTCGATGGATTGTTCTGCTTCTCACAACAAGGAAGGCAACTTCGTACAACTTTGTTCGATATCACGGTCAATAGTTGACCACCAGCAGTAACTACGTGCTAGAGCCTTCATTTTAGTCATACCTATGTGAGCCGTATGCAGTTCGTCCAGGATAGTTGTATTTCTTTGGTATAGCAACTCTCTCCCCCCTAAAAAGGCAGCCATCTTGAATTGAGTAGATTGCTGCTTCTTCATTTTTAAGCTGTTTGCCTTTCATAATAGAATCAATAATTTCTGATAATTCTGGGATCCTCTTTAGTAGCTATCGCTAGATTTCTTCTTGTAACCAGCATTACTTCCAGCTGTTTGATTGAAAACATGGAGGACTGGTCCATATCATTATCTTCTGGCCGATCCAGTGGAAAACGTGAAAAGTATCAGCGTTGCATGTTGGTTTTGTGTTTCCTGTAAACTATTGTGTGTTGAATCCTGACAGATAAATAGCGGGTACCTAAGCATTCGAGAAGCTGATATTGCCGGGAAGAGCCTTAGATGGGTTAAAAATTGATGTCAACGGTTGGTGGTCCGTAACTAAGGTAAAGGTTCGACCAAAACAGTACATGAAAAATTTATGTAGTCCCCAAAACAAACCAGTTGCTTCCTTTTCAATCTGGCTGTAATTTGCTTCACTTTTGGAAAGTGACCTGGAGATGCAAAACTAATTGGTCTTTCAGATCCATCGGGCATTTTGTGTGAGAGCACGGCTCCCAGACTCAGAGGGTGATAGCATCTGTGCTCAGTATTAAAGGCAAACTTCGGATCGAAAGGAACTAACACCTGTCCACTGGTAATGTGGTCGTTTAATTTTGTGAAGGTGTTTTCACAATGACTTGTCCATTTGAATTCGGCGTTCTTTTTGTAGGAGTTGATAGAAAGGTTGAAGAATGCTCGCTAAGTTTGGTATAAACCTATTTGTAGTAGTTGGCGAGTCCTGATGAATGTCCTTAGTTCTGATACGTTTTTAGGGTCGTTTTGCTTCACTGATCGCTTTGGTTTTATCGCAGTCCTTGTGTAGATCCATTTTCGTCGATTATGTGCCCCAAGTATTTAATAGATTTCTTGAAGAACTTGCATTTTTCCTTATTAAGGCCGGATTCCACAGTCTCCTATGGCGATGAAACACAGCTCTCAGTCGATTTAGCGTTTCTGAAAAAGAGCTACCGTTGAACCTTGGACATCGTCATAAAAACAAGATACTCCCTCAAGTCCCTGCAGTGCTTGATCCATTTTTTTTCTGCCAGATAGCAGTGCTGTCTTGACCCCAAAACATTAACCTGTTGACTTTGAAAATCCCAAATGTGTGTTGATTGCCTGCATTTTGGAACTTTCTTCATTCATAACGGATCATGTAGGTAAGCTTGACGGACATCTAACGTACAGAAGAATTTCCCTCCAGACATGCCGCGCAAAAATATCTTCGATTCTCGGTACTGGATAGTGTTCATCTTGCAGTAGGGGATTGAGGGTTGCCTTGTTAGTCAGCGCAAAGTCTCATCGACTCCATTAGGTTTTACTATAGGTACAATAGGTGTCGCCCACGTTGCATGTGATAATTTTTTCTATGATTTTCTCAGCCTCCAATCTTTTTAACTCCTCTTCCACTTTTCCCATGAGAGCATAGTGGTACAGGTCTGGCACGTTTTGAAAACAGGTTTAGCATTATCTTTGAGTTGAAGAGCGCATTCAAAATTAGGAATTGTGCCTACTCTTTTGTCGAAGATGTCAGAGAATTCTTGGAAAGAAGTCTGTCTATGACTGAGCCTGTGTTGGCTAAGAAGCTCGTAAAGATCTAATATCAGCCCATGAAATGTTGAGCTTCCTTATCCACTCTCTGCCCATTATAGAATCCACTTTCTGGGCAAGAACGTAAAGATCTCCTTTTACCGTTTTGTTGTCATGCTTTATTTTTTCTTGGCACACACCTAGTGGTTTGGATTACCTCATTAGTATATGTATGTAGTTTTGAGGTGAGTTCGGTTTAAGAATCTTTTCAGGAAATAATCTTGTAAAAGTGTCCAGAGAAATTGTTGTGACTGCTGCTTCCAGTATCCAATTTCTAAATCTATATGTTCGCCATTTACAGTCACTTGTACCATCATTTTGTCGTTATGACTACCCCTTATACTAGCCGCATGCAGGAAAATGTCTTCTTGAGTCTGATCCGGATATTTCAGAGGTTTGTTGAAGATAAGGCCTGACCAAACTGTTTTGGGCCCTTTCGATTAATTTGTTTTGAAGTTGTAAGGACATACCCTTGCTATATGTCCTACCTTTTGACAGTTTGTGACAAGTTCTGTTTTTCGCATCACATTCATTAGACCTATGTTATGAGACTACCGCATCTAAAACAGCAACCTTTCAACTTGTTAAGTTTATCTTTAAATGTCGGGTTGGTAACTTTCCTATTTAAACTGATCTTATTTACTCCTGGAGGTCGATGACCTTTGGTTTTGCATTTGTCGACTTTCCAACTTTGCTGCTTCAGTTGCTATGGCAAGTTTAAACTGATTTCATCGAAAGTCATGATTGTTCCTTGCTGTAAAATTCTTTCGCGAATGTCATTATCATTAATCCCTCTTACAAGCTGTGACCGTAGGTGAACATCCATAGTTGACTTGTTACAATCAGAGCACACTAAGTTACATGCATTAGCTATTTGTCCAGATTAGATATGTACTGAGGCCAATAGACTTCACCATCTTCCTGGAGTCGAAGTACAAAGCGATGTTTTTTCTGCCATTCGCTAGCTTTAGGGCAGAGGTGTTGCTTTAGTAACTTGACGAGTTCTTCATAATTCTTTTCACAGGGTTTCTGAGGAGCTGTTAGTGGCAGATCAAGGTCTGGAAAATTCTAGGGGGCTTAAAACAATTAAGAGAGTATGTGGAATTTTATGTGCATTTGATTCATTGTCATCTTCTGTAATATTTTGTAGCTTGAAGAAATTCTCTAACCGTGATACATAATTTGTCGAATGCTTCTTCATTTCATCGTATGGTTGAAGTTGAAAGCCCCGTCCATTGTATCGGCTCGTAGACTGGTGTCGGTTGTTGAGGTAATTGAACTTGGCGTAGTGCCTCCACTAATGTGTTGATTAATTCTTCAGCCATGATGTGAAAGTGAATAAATGAACAATTTAAAAATCCAACAAGAAATCCAAATCCTCATCGCCATTTTCGTATTCAAATAAATGATTAATAAATATGTAAAAATAGATGGTTTTTATTCCCAAAAGTAAAAACTTGAAAAACATAAACATAAACATTAGATAAATACAAAATCATCTGATTATAAGGAACACTTGCTAATAAATATTAAGTATTCAGAGATATAACACTGTACTTTCTGTAAACTGTCAACAAATTTCTTGATATGTCGTTTGGTAGATAATAAAACTACAATTTAACAAAGTACCAAGAGTTGTATATGATTATATTCTGTTTAAGAACTCTCTTAGAATACTCTCTACGACACACTAAAAAATTACCACGTAAAACTTAACAAAATAAATGTATACTATACTACTACAGAATGACATCAATACATGTATGTATTATTACATCAATACATATTATATTTTAATTTGCTTAGAATATTATTATTGTAGACTCTAAAAATTATACCTGTTATTTAGATTTTTACTAAAACAGATTCCACAATATCTGGTTAAGTTAGTTCTATCAGGAGGATTTATTATAAAAATTAAACAGTTCTCATAGCCTATTTTATAAATTCCTTCCTGGACAATGTTCCTGGATAAAGACTTGTTGATGCTATAAGGCATAGGGCATATGGTATTGCAACTTACGTGAAGCATGAAATTGACAATGAGTTCAGTTTTTTTAATTCTATTGAACTGCTAAGAGGGGAAGATTAATCCTGCTGATAAACTGGCAAGCGACTTCTTAAGGTCAAAGCCTGTAAATGGCTGCAAGTTTCATTGGAATGACATCACATCTGAAGAGAAAATCATGACAGTCTCTAAGTTTTCTAATTCTAAAAGTATGGATTGTTTTTGGCTTTCGAATCATATAATCAAGAAAACAATTAAACTTTATTAGCGATCCCACTGAGCATTTATATTTAATAAATGCTTACATATTGGATGTTTTCCAGAATCATTAAAGACTTGTAAAATCATACCTGTACTATAAAAAAAATTACCGTCCAATTTCCATCGTTCTAATTTTTTCCTAAATTTTGAAAACCCCTAATTTATATTCAGCTTAAAACTGTTTCTTTGAAACGAGATGACCTACTGTCTAGTAGTCAGTTTGGATTCAGGAAAAGGGTAAAAACACAAGATCTGCTGTTCTGAATTAATTAATCAAACATTAACTGCCTTTGAAAACCAAAAATACAGTTTCACTTACTTATGCGATTTAGCAAAGCCTTTGATTGCATACCATTTTACATTTTACTGATGAAATTGAAATATTACGGGTTTGAACAATGATTCAATAAAAATAATTCAGTCATACTTGAACAATAAGACATCAATTTGTTTCAATCAATAATACACGGTCTTTAATAAAGTAGGTGTATTAATAAAAAAGACTACTGGTTTCCACAGAGCTCAGGTCCTCGGGCCGTTTATCTTTATTGTGGCTGTATCATTTGATCTCCCTCTTAACGTGAGCTGCTGACTCAGTAATATGGTATGCTGACGACACCAACCTACTTTCTACATATAGGTAGCATACCAGATTTTGCATTCATATGGCACAAAAGTCGTTTAGAGGATACTGTAAATTGGTTTTCAGGCCCCAATCAACTTCTCTGTAATCAGGACAAAACCCAAATAATTCTTTTAGGTCTGTCAAAAGTCGTAGAAAAATCAATCTGCAAAACTCTGGGTATTCATATTGATTCAAAGTTAACTTTGGAGCGTACACATTGAGAACGTATGTAAAATAGATTTCAAGAGTGTCAAAATTAATTTGGGAAGTTGAGAGATATAATATCCTCTGAATACCTCAGAAGGCCTATTTCGGAATATGTGAGTTACACTTAAGCTATGGTCTTCTACTATGAGGCCATTCTCCATTTCAGAAATTATTTTGTTGCATAAAAAGTGAGTACGAAACACTCTGTAGGGCTGGCCCTGTGGAGCACTTTCGGGCCACTATTTATAAAACTGAAATATTTGAACAGTGATAAACCTCTACATCTTTGTATCACCTAATGGTATGCAAAAAATAACTTATACGAATTTTCAATTAGAGAACATATTTCACTCTCACAATACTCGTGGGGAAATCAGAAATAGACGTTTCCAGTACACAGGTTAGCCAAGACTGGAAACTCATACCAAGGTTATTTTTCAAAATATCTTATTTTACAGTCCATTTCCTTCCCAAAGTAAAACTATACCTCGTATGACCTCCACCCATGGAACAAACAGGAGTCTGACTACAGATAACTGGTTCACTATCATATACGTATAGTGGGAACAATACATGTACAGTGATATTGACCCACCCATACACGTAACGGGTGGTATTGATCCACCCGGCCCACCCTACCGTACGGGGTATGAAATTTTATTTTACGGTAAAATTGTATAACTTTTTTTAAAAAAATACCCAAAATCTTTTTGGAAAATGTCCATCAAATTTTAGAAGTGCGCCCATCAAGTCTTTAGAAGTGCGCCACAAGTCTTTAGAATGCGCCATCAAGACTTTTGAAGTCGCCCTTTAAGTCTTTTTGAATGCGCCTATCAAGTCTTTAGAATGTGCCATCAATCTTTAAAAAATGCGCCTATCAAGTCTTTGAAGTGTGCCTTCAGTCTTAGAAGTGCGCCATCAAGTCTTTAGAAGTCGCCTATCAATTTTAAATGCGCCTACATCTTAGAAAATCGCCTATCAAGTCTTTTAAAATGGCCCCCAAGTCTTTTGAAGTGTGCCTATCAAGTCTTTTGAAGTGTGCCTACAAGTCTTTAGAAGTGGCCATCAAGTCTTTAGAAGTTTCACCCATCAAGTCTTTAAAGGGGCCCCATCAAGTCTTTAGAAGTGCGCCATCAATCTTTAGAAGTGCGCCTATCAATCTTTTGAATGCGCCTACAAATCTTTAGAATGCCCCTATCAAATCTTTAGAAGTGCGCCTATCAAATCTTTTAAGTTTGCGCCTATAAAATCTTTAGAATGCGCCTATCAAGTCTTTTGAAAGGGGCCCAAATCTTTTAGAATGTGGCCCATCAAGTCTTTAGAAATGCGCTATCAAGTCTTTAGAGTGCCCTTAATCTTTGAATGGCCTATCAAGTCTTTAGAAGTGCGCCCATCAAATCTTTAGAATGCGCCCCTTTTTTCCATCAATAGCATAATGCTAGATATTTATATGTGGCACTGCAAGCAATTTTGTTTTTTTGTGCTTTCAAAATAAAAAAAATTTAAAATTGAAATCTAGGTATTATAATTATAAATAATAGTATGGTTCCGTTAAATTAAACCAGCGATAAGTCCATTAACACTGCGGTAGAGTCGAATACTAAATGGACTAATTGTGATCCCCAGTGATTGTCTTGATCCATGAAGCGGATGGATCCTGATAACAGACCATTATTGCAATCCAGGATTATGGTTATCATCCCTTACATGTTATTTAACTGTTTATTAGGTGTAGAAGATTAACGAGAGTTTTGCTCATCAACAAATGAGATGAAATTGATGAATATTTAATAATGTAAGCCAAGATTAATTAAATTCACGTTCAAAAATAGTCCCGTGTCCAATAGTGCCATATTATCACGTATTCTTGGTAAAAAATAACATATCTCAAACTTCTTAAACATAACAGCTTATTAAATAGACCTAATTAAATTTCTAATTTACGTTTTATAACCTGTAATTTCAAACTAAACTTGCTTCGAACAAGGCCAGCTTGGAACTTCAAACTAGCAATTAAAGCTAAATTTATATTACTATCAAAACGAAACTTAAAAATACAATTGAATTAACTTGAACAGTGAACAACTTTAAAATAACATATGATTACCTCTTATATCACCTTGAACTGAAAACTAAAAAATGTAAAGAATTTCTATTAAAGTACAAACTACAATTGGAATAACCTTAAAACAAGTGATACGGCAAAAATCAAAAATTATACTAGAATTCAAAACAACAATTTTGAAAAACGACTTTTAAACAGGCATAAATATATGTATCCAAACTACTAACTTTAAACTCAATTACAACGACACAAAAAACATGATTATAATCTGAAATTCAACTAAAATGACTGAAAATATAGTAAATGAATTACATATAGTGGTTAAAAGAACTAAGACCGCATACCACACACAATGTTAAAAGAAATAAATAATTCAAAGCTGGAGTAATACATATTTTGTATATTGAAAATGCTTTACCTAGAGGTTCAAAATATGATAAACTCGTCACTACTTATGAGCATTGTCAATACTTTTCAGACAATTGTAGTGAAAAAATGGCTTAAAATGGATATATCACAATTATATGCAGAATTGATCAGAACTAAATGACAAAAGGAAAATAGGAAGGCAAAATAGTGAGTAAGATGTGTATAAGAAGTAGAGGATGGGCGGAAGCTGAATAGGAAATATATGATGGAATAGGGAGTTGAAGAGGCAAATTGGGAAACGTAAGATAAAAAGGTATAACATTAACAGAGACATTAGTCACCAAATGTGGTTATAGATGGGTATGTTTATAATGAAAATAATGCATAAAATTTCTATTTTTTTTATCAGACATATATTTAATTTATAAAGGTTCCAGTGGTATAAGTGGACATATATACAATTATAATTAAAATTAAAACTGGATTTAACATTATGATTTAACATTATGTATATCTGTTCCAAGAGGTGTCTCTATATGAATTAATAGAGAAAATTAACCCACCCGCCCACCCATACACATAAGCATTTGATATCAATCAACACAGTACCAGTTATTACACCATTTTGTTGTACTGTAGATATTGTAATGATTTAACAATTAAGGTAATATCGTTATACAACAGGTGTCTCTATAATATTCAATAGAGAATTAACCCCCTCCACCCACCCAATACCCAACATTTGTAACAATCAGACACAGTACCCAGTTGATTATAGCACCAGTTTTGTTTGTACTGTAGAAATATTGTTTAGATTTAAACAATTAAGTAATATACTTTACAACAGGTGTCTCTATATGAATTAATAGAGAAATAACCCACCCCACCCACCAATACACATACATTGGTATCAATCAACCACAGTAACAACAGTTGCATTTACAGTTTTGTTTGTACTCGTAGATATTGTTATGATTTTAACAAATTAATAAAATCTGATCACAGGTGACTCAATATGAATTAATCGAGAATTAACCCACCCACCCACCCATACACATACAAATGGTATCAATCAACACAGTACCAATTGATAATATACCAGTTTGTTTGTACTGTAGAAATTGTTAAGTGATTTTAACAATTTAAAGTAATTATCGATTCAACAGGTGTCCTCTAAAACATAAATTAATAGGAGAAGTCACCCACACCACCCACCCATGACACATACATTGGTATCAATCAACACAGTACCATTGATTATACCAGTTTTTGCTTGTACTGTAGATATTGTTATTGATTTAACATTAAGCTAATATCGGTTCAACAGTTGCTCTATATGAATAAATAGAGAATAAACCCAGCCCACCCACCCATACACATACATTTGTATCAATCAACACAGTACCAGTTTGATTATACCAGATTTGGTTTGTACTGTAGATATTGTTATGATTTAACAATTAAGTAATATCTGTTCAACAGTGTCTCTATATGAATTAATAGAGAATTAACCCACCCACCCACCCATACACATACATTGGTATCAATCAACACAGTACCAGTTGATTATACCAGTTTTGTTTGTACTGTAGATATTGTTATGATTTAACAATTAAGTAATATCCGTTCAACAGGTGTTTCTATATGAATAAATAGAGAATTAACCCACCCACCCACCCATACACATACATTTGTATCAATCAACACAGTACCAGTTGATTATACCAGTTTTGTTTGTACTGTAGATATTGTTATGATTTAACAATTAAGTAATATCTGTTCAACAGGTGTCTCTATATGAATTAATAGAGAATTAACCCACCCACCCACCAATACACATACATTGGTATCAATCAACACAGTACCAGTTGATTATACCAGTTTTGTTTGTACTGTAGATATTGTTATGATATAACAATTAAGTAATATCTGTTCAACAGGTGTCTCTATATGAATTAATTTCTTTTTTAAAAGAACAAATACATTATTTGGAAAATAGTAAATTGAAGTTGCAGTCCCTGGATTATCCAATGCAGTATTGAGATGGAAACTTAGGATCCTCTTTTATATTGAGCAAACCACGTGTTATCAAACAGGAATTCGAAGAAGGGCGTTGTAAAACGAGACCGCATTGCGGTGAGGGAGTTTGTTCTGAGGAAATGTTTTATTGATACGAAATGAAATGCCACAACCTTGTTGGCACACATCTTAGATTAAAAACCTTTCGACAAATTAAAAAATATCAAACATTTAAGTTATGTAAATAATTTAAAAAATAAGAAATGGAAGGTTAATATTTACCGTAAGCTCTTGTTTCATATAATCAAGATGTCTAAAACAATTTTAAAGCTACATATTATTGTACCAATCTTACACCAATATTGATAGAAATCGTAACACTGTTGCATGTGTAATTTTTAAGTTATTAATGCATATTACAATTAAGTTTTAAAAGAGAGAATCCATATTTTCATGGATCATCTTAAAGGTAGAATTAATACTATTTTTGTTGAATTATTCTAAAT
>JAQJVL010007633.1:0-23047 GCA_035578905.1 Stictocephala bisonia
TATGGTATAACATTTTATTATAATTTAAGCCAGTGATTTTTCATTAAAATTAATTAAATGTTGCCAATTCAACACTTAACCAAAGGTAAAAAGATAACATTAGTTTAGGTTTCAAGTAGGAGCACAACAAATATGGAAACTATGAGTAGTGTGAACAGATTTTAAGTAAACAAACTATATAATATAGTTGTTTACGAGAGGTAATATTAGTATTTGTGAAATCGTGGTTGATACAGTAAAAAAACAAACTGGGAAATACAGTAAGGTACATCAACTAAATTAAAGGTACTCACGTCTCAACCCCTAGTTCCCATTTAAATGTCAGCTTAATTTACAAAACAATAACAACATTCTTTTGATTTTCTTAGACCAGTTGTTTGTTCGTTGATTCTATAAAATATATAGAATACCAGTCGGCACTGGTGGCGCAGTGCTGTAACCCAGCTACATGGGGACAAAGTGTTTGGGAGATTGTAGGCGATAGGTTGTATGCTAGGTCCTCTTAATACCGACATGGCGTCCGCTTAAGAGGGCTCTAAAGGGAAAGAAAATATAGAAGTCATGCGACACTGGTGATAGAAGTTGGAACTACGTCCAGTTTAATTCGCCGGACGAAGTGCAATATAGTCCCAAGAATCATTTCCTGTATAGTAGGTTTTCGTAGTATTTTCAACCGGAAACCCCAATTACCCCTTCCTCCCGTCTGCCGTCTCCTCAGGTGGCTACACGCCCGACCTTCTCTGTCTGAATGTATGTTGAGCCGAAAGGCCAATTCTTTTCAACAATTGTCAATTTTCCAGTCAGTACCGGTTTTGCTGCTGTATTTTATTTCTTAACATTTTTTTATGTCATTTTGTTTTTATAAAAAATAGTAATATTTTACTATAGTTTTTATTTACAAAAAAAAAAAAAACAAAGTAATATTTGTTTAGAAAAGTAGACTTTTTACAGCGAAATCAATTTATTCACTGATCAAATAGGGGGTCTACTAAAATATTGAATTTCTACTTGAAACGTTTTCCAAAATCATAATTCTTGTTCAAATCTTGTTATTCTCAAAACGGTTAAAATTTAACATAGTTAGGCATAGGCTTACCATACTTATATTCTACAATTGAAGAGTTTGATTTATAAACATAAAGATACGTTTTACTAAAAACTAAGTAAATTACGTTACAAAGAATGGTTTTTGTAAATATTTCTTAAAGCTCTTGGATTGTGATCTAAATATTGGTTTTTATGTGGTTAAATATTTAATAGAAGGCATTAATTGGCAAATAAATTTCTATTTCGTATCTTTTTATGTTCAGTTAAATATTAAAACAACATACGCTTAAAGCATTAAAGGATACGCTTTACTGAAAACTAATAAATCACGTTAAAAAGTAATGGTAAAAAATACCAACTGTCTATGTATTTTACGTTTTATAGTTTTGTACGGTTTATTAATTATTTGTAATAAAATAAAAAATGATTTCACATAAACTATCATAGTTTTATGGCAGTTACAACATAACACACTAATTTCCAAACATTAAAAAATAATTGAAATGTGGCCACTTTTTTTATTTGCTTCTGAAGTATGCTGAATGAATTACTACAATACGGAAAATGACACTACGGGGACAATTTGGTTTCAAAAAGCGAACATTTTGTTACAACAAAGATAACACCGTACGTGTATGTATAGGCGGGTGGGTTAGCACCAACGTACGTGTATGGGTGGGCGGGTGGGTTAGTACCACCGTACGAGTATGGGTGGGCGGGTGGGTTAGTACCACCGTACGTGTATGGGTGGGTGGGTTAGTACCACCGTACGTGTATGGGTGGGCGGGTGGGCTAGTACCACCGTACGTGTATGGGTGGGCGGGTGGGTTTGTACCACCGTACGTGTATGGGTGGGTGGGTGGGTTAGTACCACCGTACGTGTATGGCAGACGGTAGATTGTGTCATTTTCAATACAACTGTACGTGTAAGGGTGGGTGGGTGGGTCAATACCACTGTACGTGTAGGTGTGGGTGGGTGGGTCAATACCACTGTACGAGTAAGAGTGGGCGGGTGGGTCAATACCACTGTATGTGTTAGGGTGGGCGGATGGGTTAATACCACTTTACTGGCTCGCTGACAGTAAAATTGTATTGCTACTATAAGACTGTCTGGACCTGGTGACTTTCCAGTGCTGGTTAAGGACGGTTTGAGGCATATATGTTTTATGCCTTTCAAAGCCATCTACCAAACTAATAAAAATTTAAAAACACAAGACGAAAACCGAAGCGAACCGTATGAATGATATCAATTATAATTAAAATAATATATTATAATCTTGCTCAATTTTCCCATTGCCATGAGAAAAGCAATTATTTTACTTCGACAACAGTTCTTACACAATTACTTTTCAAAGATTTTAGTTTTACTGATAAATATTTCACAGTATTTTAGAAGTGATAAATTTAATATGATTCAATTAGGCATACACAAATTACTAAATATGACGATTTTTTTTAAAACACGACTGTTAAAAATAACCAACAATTTAAAACAGAGAAACTGCTGTGAGCATATATCAATTTCGTACATATAACAGATAAAAAATAAGTGCAATATGTAGGCTACGAATGTTAAGGTGGTCGATTTCGGTAAACTTAAGCTTACCTTAATCGATCACCGTTATATTTGTTCAGTTTATATTAATATTGTATTAAATTCATCTACCAACACATACTATGCTAATTAAGAAAACTTTTAAATTAGTATTTTATTAATTCTCTTCGCATTGCACAATGTTTAAATATCACTTATGTCAAGTTTTACCGTCCGAAGTCTTCTCATTGGCTGTTCAACGGAATACATCGGTAGTGGTACGAGGTTCCCAAACGCTACCTCGCCCCATGACTTCAAGATCACAAAAGGATTGCCGCTCCGCCCCGCCCCGTCCCCCGGCTGTCATATTTTTCTGTCCTTGTTACCGTTTAGGTAAAATATTTGCGTCAAAGTTACCTTCTTATAAAATTACAAATAAATGACCTAGCATTTTTTCTACCACAACATTAATGAACTATAATAAATTAATAGTTATGACTTAACATTACTGTATTTATATTTTTAAAATAAAACAAAGGCCAATAGTGACAGTGACTTATTATAGAATTACTTATTGCTTTGGTCAAGCCGGAATTATTGAATTAATATTTTAACTGTACGCATTCGTTAATGTAGTGTAAATGATTTATTTCATAAAAATGTTGTATATAGATGATTATTACAGTATTTTTCATGATATAATAAATATTGTGCACTGTCATTACGAATAAAAATGTTATGCTTTACTTTGTAGTTAGATTATATCAGGAACCACATGTGAACGCACATTTTAATTTAAACGAAATAAGCCATTCAAAAGTAATTAGACTAACTCTAAGTAATCAGTCTGTAAAATAATACTGATATCAGTCGTCGTAGGCCTACGTTGCATCCATCGATGTTAAATTAAATGAAGGAAGGTTTTTATGAATGAAGTAGTAAAATCCATCCGCGACTAAGAAGTTCGAGGTTTCGCCACTTGGATCTCACGAATCACCGCATATTTTGGCAATAAATTAACATGCAGGGATTTGCGCGGTCCAACATTGCGGCTACAGATTTAAAGATATCGATCTGAAACCAAAACTAAATTGAAACCAGATACATTTCTGACTAAAATCGCTTTTTAAAATTTCGATAACAGCTCTAGTTTTATTTTGGCACTAGTTTGAATATTGGGTAACTTCAATAACCTATAAAATCTAAATGAAGGAGAATTCGAAAATTCTAAAAAGCGATTTGAGTCAAAAATGTCTTTATCTTTAAATAGATGTTTCATTTATAATTTTACGACAGTAAATAAGGGCAGTATCTTGGACCGCACAAAGCAGTTTTTACGCTTCTCAGCGCGGGGGTTTAGAGCCCTCTTAATGGTTGCTATCGGCGTGGACACTACTAGAGAAGTCTGGAGTGTCCATGTTGGGTGGTAATCATTGTGCGGATGTTGTGTGGGGGAGATAACTGAGTATCAGGCTTGTCAATTAGCTGAAAATCAGACCAACACTACGTGGTTCGGACTCCACGTAAAGCTGTAGGTCCCTTAGTTGCCCTGGCTGTTGGGCTATTAATATATTGTCCTTTCTGAGGAACAGTTGAACTCAATTGGTAACCAGACTACACTCATCCTACACTCATAAAACCATTCATATTCACCTTAAAATACGCACAACGTTGAGTCAGCGTCTCATATGTAAGAATATACAATTTTATATTAACTACAAATGATAAAACTCCTATATTATAACATTATCTGCTTGCTTCATAACATAATCAATCCCAGAAATGTTTATTCAAACGAATAATTTATTTACAGATAAAAAATGTCTTATGAATTATGAATAAACTAAAATCTTTGAGCTGTATTCTGACAAACTTTATTAATCTGTGATTAGCATTGACTTCAAATAATATTTATTTGTTTAATTGGATCAAAAGAGCCCATTTTAAATAGGCTACCTTAGCAAACGTATGCAAATATTTTCTTGGTATATGAAATATGAATACAGTTACTGTCTTCATTACACTTTTAAAATTGTAAATAACGAATGAAATATTTAATTTACAGTTATTAATTGCAAGTGTTACATTGGTCCAGAAAACTTATCTTCATCTGGGAGGAGTCGATATTTTGAAATGTTTCTTTAATTATATTACGTGATGCTGGAAATGAAAAATAAGTGAATTTTGCACAGTTTTATTACAATATAAGTATAAAATATTATGGATATCAATTTCGGTAAGCCATGTTTAACTTCGTCGGACCAGCTGAGTTCAAAAAGGAATCATTTCCTTCGTTTCCTTTCCCTGTCAATCCCTCTGGTCCGAGAAAGGCAAACGTGGTTTACCAGAATTGATCACCATGGTACTTTTAAGTTTTGAAGCTATTTTACTACATATTTGTGTTGTATGAGCTGATTTTAAAATTAATACACTTATTAATAACGCATACTTAAGTTTCATACCACCGATTGTTATCAAATATTGACGTTTATGAAATATAATTTCACTCGTGTTCAAATCGCATTTCTTAGCTTAGAACGAACGCATATTCAACAAGCACTAGACGTATCATATTTTAAATTGTATAATAATTAAAATATATTAATTTACAAAATGACTTGCTTTTTATCAGAGAAATTAATTTCAGCTTATATTTATATTTTTATCAATTTGTATGCTCTTCTATTGAAGGACGTAACAGTACATCTTACATTTTATACATCAATGGGAGATTGACATGTTTAATAAATAGACTTATTCCATATTTTACAATAGCATGTTTGAAATAGAGACCAAATATAAAACAACGTCAGTTTATTGAAGCTAGAGAGAGAAACAAAGAGTACCAATAAAGGTTTACACTCGGAGTTTGGTAAATTGTGGGGGGGAATTTCCCCCCTTTGTACGGTTTGCCAGTTTAACGTTGATGGTTACGTTCACACAACAATGAAGTGCGCATTGGTTTCAAATAAACACTCAGAATGTTTTGTATTAGAACTGGGGCCAACGGAGTTTTTTTTTAACTGTGTAATTTTGCATTTTGAAGATATATAAGTTGCATTTCAAATACATATCTAACATTTAAATTCGGGGTTTTCATTTTGAAATGGACTTTATGGTTAGGAATAAATTATAAAAATTACTTAACGACCTCCGTAGATTGATCGACTCTGTTTACTATGTAGCCAAGGCAGAAGGAAACAATAAAATTATATTTCTCAAAGAGGTACAATAGTTTTGTTTTATAGTTTATTGACAACCAAAATAAATAACTAATACTAGTTTCCACTTATAAAGCTTCCCTTCTATAATAATATTCCATTCTAAAAGAATAAGACTAATAATCATAAAAACAAAACTCCTAAAGATCCTTTTCGTCTCTCAAAGAAAGTATTCTTGTAAGGTTTCTTGTAACAAACTCTCAGAATAAAGTAGTGATAGAGTTTCATAACTAGAACAGCAACATGTTGCCATGTTCACAAACAACACTCCTTTGTGTAAAGGAACTTGTACATTGTATTTAGATTGATTAAGGAAACAACAATATTAAACATACTGAAACTGAAAGTTGACAACATAGACTGTTGTTAATTAGTACAATAATTTGACTTTCTATACCACCTTAGTATAATTTCTGTCAATTCATCACTTTACTCAATCTGTAATTTTCAAACACATTTTGCATTTTTGAAACCTATATTATTACCAATATAAGACATCTTATAATAAAAGGACTCAATAAACCAACATTTTTTCTCTCCTACCTTTAAATGAAATCAGTTTTCTCTCCCGTATTTGATTTTGGATTACTTCAAACATCACCGGGGCTGAATCAGAACAGAACAGAATTACTGAACTTGGAATTGTGGTGTTTAAACTTCAGTTTCATTTGTATGGTTTTACCATTTTCATTTCTTCCTAAACGTTTCATTCTTTCTAATATTTCTAATGTCATATAGTTAATATTTTACTTTCTATTATGCTTCCAAAAGCAAGACAAATTTATTTATTTATGTATATTATCAAATGTTCTATATAACATTCAAATATTTTAAACACAAATAAATATAAATAATGTAAAATGTTTGTAACAAATAATATAAACTCAAAAAAAATGTAATCGTATACAAAACTGGAATGAATTTTTTTTGTAAAAATAATTTTGGATACTTCATAAGGCAATATTTTATAAACCAATTACCTGCAGAAATAAAACAAGCTAATAATATAAATGAATATTGTAAAAATATAACTGCTTGGATTTTCTCTTTTCAAGATCCTGATTTTTTGAACAACGTTTTGGTTCAAATCACAGTCAATTTATTTTAATCACTGTTACTGATTGCATTTGGTTATTTATCATGTAGCAAGAGTTCAAATTAAATTAATTGTAGTTTTTAAGTGGTTAATGTTTAGGTTGTAAGTGGTAAAGTTGTTTAGTTGTAGGTGATGTATATGTCTGTATGTGTATGTATGTGTATGAATATTTTTTCATTGTATTGTAGTATCTATGTATTTGTTGGGTTTTCAGTTTTGATTTTGCATATATTTCTTTTTAGTTTTGAATTACTTAGTGTTAAAGCTGCAAAGATACTGCAGAAGGCGATGTTTTCTTATCAATTGTTTTTGCAAGATGCTAGACTCTAATTTCCATGTTTATAGAATATTTTTTACTATTTTACTATGGCCATATTACTGGAAAAATTGGCCAGTTATCTTTCCAATAATTCTAATGTAAATATTTATGTAAATATTGAATGGAAAATAAATCATTTATTCATTTACTAACTTCACAGACTGTATGATATATTATTTATTAGGGCAAGATTCGAAATACGGGAAATTATTGCACCTCATTTGTGAAGGTTTTTTTTTTTTTTTTTGAAAACACGTTTATGATGAATTGTTCCAACAATTATCAATTGAAAGTAAAATTTGACATTTGTTTGGCGTTATACAGATAGTGGAATTGAATTTGTGAATAATGTTATCTGTTCAATTGGGTTTTTAAAAAGTCACATAAAATGCTATATAAAGTCATTTACAAATAACAACAGTTTGTATAGTAAAATTATGTGTTCTTAATATTTTTAAAATCATTATTGGAAACCTAAAGTTTTTATATAATTTATTATTTAAATAGCTAATATTTTGGATCATGAATTATTAGAGAAATATTTATTATATCAAACAGTTTTATGTATGAATTCTAAAATATCCATCATGTTTTCCCTACTATCTCTGATTATTTTAAAATTTAAGTCAGATTTTATTAAAAATACAGTCGGCCAGATATGAGAAAAGATTCTGTGACAATTATACAATTTTAAGAGTTTTATTGTTTTTATAACTTTGCATGGATTTGAACTATTACTAGTTCAGAAAGTTAGAGTGTTCAACTTTTTTTTACCTAGTAGTACATTATTCTTGTTGATTTTCTCCTGTAGATGTTAGAATTATAATAAACTATCAAACAAAGATGAATTATTAGACATAATTTAAACAAAATAATTTTCTTAGAATACATTTTACAAAAACTAAACTTTTTGTAAAACATTTGGTACATTTATATTGGTTAACATACAAGTAAACAGCAGAGTTCAAAATAATGCCCTTAGCTTTTTACGAGTCTTTTTCCGAAGCGTAATCCTTGATAAAATGGGTTCAATTTAGTTACTACAAATCAAAGATTTTACTACCATCGTACATGGTTGATTTTATATTTCAACTTCTTGAGAATACATTCTTATTTTATAACTTATATACTTGTAAAGGTTAAACAAAAATCTTGAAATTTATTTCAGTGCCTTTCATAGCACAAAACGTGCGTTGTTTTATCGCTGATTAGTTTTGTTTTCTAAGTGGAATTGGCTTGAAGACGTAATAGAGGCATTGTTTGAAGAGCTAGTGGACAGTCATAGATAAGAGCCTTAATACAAATGGAATCAACCGAATAAATCAAATATATATTTCAAAACCACCGTACGTGTATGAGATGATGGGTTGAGTTCATTGTATATACAATTTTTCTACATATTTAAGTACTCATTATGATTATAGTACTGATACATCACTTGAAAATAGTTTATTATATAGTTTACTAACTAATTGAGAGTATATTAATTGTATTTAGTTTTGGACATTGTAATCTATATATAAAACGATAAGCCCTGGCTGACTCACTCACTCATCACTAATTCTCCAACTTCCCATGTAGCTGAACCTTTGTACACTGTTTCGTTAGGTCTTAAATAGGACAACTAAAGTATTTTTATCTTGATAAAATACACCTAAGAGATAGAAACCACCCCTAAAATATTACTCCATAATGACAACATTGGGTTGATTGTATTATATTAATAACATCTGTTTTGTAAATAAATAAACATGCTTATTTTAATTGTCTGACTTTATACGAGTCATGCACTTTTTATAATTATTATACTATGAGTTTAATCTTCAGACGTTAACAAAAACAAATTAAATGTACAAGATAAAAATAGACTAAGTATACCATTGGGTATTTAATAAATAGGTAGCACGCAAGCAATGTGAGTGAGATACTGTTAATAAATTTAATATTATGACTTGACGTTGTATAGTTAATCTACTAAATATTTGTAGCCAAAATTCACGTGCCCAGGTCGAAGGCCGAGGTGTATCGAGCGCAGTGACCGTGGGGTCGGCACGTGAAGCGTGCAGGGGTCGTGTCGTAATTACTAGCACAAGTGTTAGAAGCACACAAGGGTCAAAGTGTGTTAGGAGCGCACAACCCTTCTACCTGGGGCCCGGAGGGCGTTAGAAGCGCACACGAGGGTCCAATAAAACCTCCCGATAGTCTGGTATAATTTCCTGGCAATAAATTGATTATACAAAGTTGAGTGCACATCTTAGTTCAAATGTAAACATTTGTGGATTGAAAATGCCATTAAAAAACACACAAAATATTAAAAAGTAATATTATTTAAATAAGTTTCTGTTTTTTTCCCACTTCAATACGAAAATTTTAAGTGTTTTAAGCCCCATGCTAAGGAGCTCATGTTTAGTAACATTTAATTCCAAACATGAGTGCAATTATCAGCAACAACTAATAACGTAGTTTATACGTGACATAGCAAGTATAAGGCACAATTAATATTAACTTAGTTGATATTAACGCAATCCTAATGCTAATTTTTATTATTAGAATAGGCCTATATACAAAAAATAAATTTACTAGATTATAAAGTTTATTCTTAAGATGAAATTTAAACATATTTTAAATTGTTATATACTTACATGAATATAGTATTTTGCTGTAAATAAAATGTATACAGGTACAAACGTAAACAATATTGTTGCCACGTGTGTAGGCAATAGGTTATGTTCTTAGTCCTCTTATACCGATATTGCGTCCACACATCGCTTTCCATCGTTGTGGGGACTACTAGAAAAGCCTGTGGTGTTTGTGTTGGATGATGGCAAGGGTTCAAATGTTGTACAGGGAAGAGAATATAACAAGATAATTAATAGGCGTAGCTGAATAAAAAAGTCAAAACTACGTGGTTCAGATTCCAAGCTAACCTGCAACTTAGTTCCCCGGCAATTGGGCCGTAAGTAAATGGTCTTCTGAGCATAAGTCAATTTCAGTTTTTAACTAGACTACTTGTAATTCACATTAATTGTACACTCATGTAAGAGTTATATTTTCCCTAAAATATACTTAAGCTGTGTTGGCGTCTCATATCTTAATAATTCTCTGATTAATAATATTAGGCATAACAGTTTATATTACATATTGGTACATCACAACGCGGGTTGTAACACAGTATCCATTAAACAAAACAACAATAAAGTGTATGAACATAGCTACATTTTCTAGTATAGTGGTATTTTTTTTCTTAAAATAAAATTATAGTAAAACTTATTTGACATTTTGGCGTCTATACCGACAATGAATCCTGTTAGAATATCTTGATCTTGTCTTGATTTCAAACTTTAGACTTGTATATATACTTGGAAGTAATGGTTCGATTGAATGACTGAAGCCGATGCTGCTATATTCTCACCCTTATACTAGTTTACCTACACGAATGCTCTTGCCAGGTATTTGAAGGTAAATCTGAAGGATGATGACCTCTTTTGTATCCCCAGTACTTTAAAATAACGAACTTCTTTTGGAAGATTCCAATCGATAAACCTGACAAATATTTGCCCAAGTGTAACACATGTAGTTTAGTTTTAGTTTAAAAGGGGATATGTAGTTGGTCCAGCCAACCCTTGCAACGAAGCCTAAGGCTTTTTGTGCCAATCCCGGTGCCTAATCATCGTAAAGCTGGCTGCCCCTGACCAAGTCAGGAGCTTCTTCACTAGACTGGTAATTTCCAACTGTCCCGGAGGTGAGCCTTCAAAAAGTGCCCTTCTTCTGGCACCAAGAGCCTCACACTCCAGGACAATGTGTTCTGCCGACTCTTCGTCCTCCCCACAGAGGCGACAGATGGGATCCTCCGCAAAGAGTCCCACCGTTCTTAAATGCCTCCGGAATTTGCCGTGGCCGGTGATGAGTCCCACCACCAGCCTAACGTGCGATTTGTTTAGTCCAAGAAGTGACTTAGTCAACTTCTGGGAGGGCTTCTTGACAAGAACCTTGCCGAGTCTTTGACCTGGGAACCGCCGCCATCTTTCCAGATGTCTGGCGCTGACCCAGTTTTTAATTGCTGCTTTGGCAGCTGCAATCGAAACGCCGCAGGCCGGCTCAGGACCAGTGAAGGGCTTGAGAGCCCCCTCCCTAGCCAAGGCATCAGCCTGCTCGTTGCCTTCTAGTCCCCTATGTCCTGGGATCCATTCCAGCGAGACCTGGTTTCTTGATCCCAGGGTACTGAGAGTCTCCACGCATTCCCAGACTAGACCAGACGAGACCTTCCAGGAGTCCAGAGCCCCTAAGGCCGCCTGACTGTCTGAGAGGATGCGAATATGTTTCCCACAAACCCCTCTCTCGACCGCCAGGGCGGCACAATGAAGGATTGCGGTGACTTCAGCTTGGAAGACGGTGCCATACGCTCCCAGGCTCACGCTAGCGTTGGTCCTAGGGTTGCCAGCATAGACACCAAATCCAGCTCTGTTACCCATTCTAGACCCGTCTGTGAACCACACAACTCGGTCGTGAGAAGAAACCGGGCTACCAACACCGTCCCAGTACTCCCTCGACCTAAGGTCCACAGTATAGGGTCTAGCGAAAAGGAGCTTAGTCCCAACAAAGTCAGACTTCATTGAGAGTATCTCGTCGTTAACTAGATTGGTCACTGAGGAGTGACCTGTGCAGGACCCCCTCCAGTGGCCAGTTAGCTGGAGCCTATAAGCCGCCGCCCGAGCCTCCCCAATAATGAAGAGGTCAAGGGGCGGCAGGTTGAGAAGAACCTCCAGTGCAATAGAAGGGGTCGACCAAAAGGCCCCTGTCATGCACATGCAGGCAAGTCTTTGTAGGCTAGAAAGCCTACCCCGGACTGTTACCTGGTTGACCTTAGGCCACCAGATCAAAGCCCCGTAAGTAATTTGTGGTCTGATGACCACTGTGTAAAGCCAGTGGCAGACATGGGCCCCATGTAGAGCCCACACAGCGCCTAGTGGTCACAAAGGACCACTTAGCCCTGCGGATGACTTTATCAAGATGCAAGTTCCATGTCAGTTTCTGATCAAGGATTACTCCCAGATACTTAACCGACGATGAAACAGGCAGAGACACCACCCTAAGGGCCAGGTCTCTGAAGGAGCCCTGAACCCTTTTCCTGGTGAAGGGAACTATAACTGTCTTAGAAGGGTTTATTGCAAGCCCTTCTCTTGCACACCAGGAGTTCACTGCTTCCAGACTGTCGTTCATGATGTCCGTAACAGTGCCCTGGTACTTGCCACGGACCAGTAGGACTAGATCATCCGCATAGCCCTGTATGAAAATGCCCTTTTCCGTGAGGCTGACTAGGAGATCATCCACCACCAGGTCCCACAGGAGGGGTGAAAGAACTCCCCCCTGCGGGCATCCCCGGCTCGCAGAAATCTCCACCACCTCACTTAGAAGGGTTGATTGAATTCTTTTGCCCCGTAACATGTGGTCGACCCACCTGCAAATGGTAGGCTCTACACCACGTTGTCCCAGAGCATGAATAATTGACTGATATGAGGTGTTGTTGAATGCCCCCTCAATATCCAAAAAGGCTCCTAGAGCGATTTCTTTATTCTCCAGGGAATGTTCAATAGGGTGGGTCGGAAAAAATCGATTTTTTTTTTCGGATCGTAATACCGCGGAAAAGTTGCTAAATGGTATGACTAAATAGGGGAAAAAATATTAAAATTATCGGATGTTATCTTCCGTTCGCGCATGAGCTCTAAAGTTTGATTAAATTTTGAAAAAATTAAAGTTTTTTGGAAATTTTTAATAATTTTTTTTATTACGATATTTAATATGTAATAGGGAAAAATGTCATCTACGACACACTAATGAATTAATATAAAAATACTGGTAATGAGTTTTAACATCTTCCGTTCGCGCATGGGCTGTAAAAATAGCAAAAAAGTGTTAAAAACCTCAAAAATGTGGACTTAGGAAAAATAAATATATACAAGCTTCAACATATTATTGATGTATTATCCAATAAATACAAAGTACATATTTCACTTACGAATAGATTACATGTCTGGTAGTTTGAACTGTCTTTTGTTATCAAAGGCTGGCATCGTGGACCTTGACTTAAGTGTCGTTCTTATGTACCCGTCTCGAGCTGCAGATCCGCAAACCTTAGCAGAAGCCTCGCTCACCAACTTGACGCTTCTCTCCACTGCTTGAGTATGGACTGGCATCTTCTGTGATAGGATTTCCCACTTCGGTACTTCTTCTGTTTTGATGTAGGTTTTCAGTTCATCATCAGTGACATCTTTCAATAGAGGCGGCGAAGAAAATTCACAGTTTGTCCAATAATTTAATTCCGTGTAGTCTGTTGCGGAAAAGTTTAGCTTAGGTGCCACGTACGTTCGAATTGTTTTCCTCTTTTGGTCTCTTTCTCTTGCCTTAATGATGCGGCGGAGGCCCAGTTCTCTTATATGTTTTCTGGGATCTTGAGTCATAGTAATCATAACATGTTCTGGATGCGCAAAGAACCCATTTCTCTCTATAACTGGGTCAATTACAGCTTTGAGTTCATCTTTAAGATATCTTGAGGTTTCAATATATTGGTGCACGAGCTTAGGGCCATCAGTAAAAAGTTTGGTCTTCTTAATACAAAACCACATCGGCATATATGACTTCAGAATGAATATTACTATTTCCTGGAACTCAGCAGTTGGATTTTCTTGACTAATGTAGAGTCTTAAAGCACGGTTCGCTGTTGTTAGCCACCTTGAGTGAGACAAAGGTCCTGGATCCCTGATTGATAAATCTTTTGGGCATTCACCTGATTTAATCGCTTCTGATATTTCCAGCAAATACTTCTGATCCTTACTAAGAGTTTTTTTGTCTATCTCAGGGATTTGGCAATCAATACTTTCAAACTGCACTACTGGAAGTGTTTCACATTTGATCAATTTCCCACCAATCGGTCCTTTCAAAGAATTTGGCCCGGTCGACTTACCATCTAAATACTGAAATAAATGGCGGAAGGGTAGTTCATTAAAATGAAGAAGACAAACTGCCCATTGCAGAGGCTTACCTAAGTGTGTTTCAATACGGCGTATTATACCGTTTTTCAATCCGGTGTTAACATTGGTGCCATCACAGCCAATAACGACTAATTCGTCCAAAGAAATGTCATTGCTTGTCAAATAGGATATAATAGAGGTCGCAATATCCTCTGAACTTCCTGAATTCGGGGTCACGTGACCCAGAAATATATTACCAGGTTCTTGTATAAGCACGTAATGTTCCTCCTTTACCACTCTTTTAAATCGTTTTGAATGTGCCTCTTGTACCACAATAGTGTCGTCTTTACGGCCATCAAAATATAGCCCAATTAGCTTATTTTCTGTTATAGAACTGGACAAATCAGCCCTAACATTGTGTTTTTCTCTTCTTATTTTACACTTGTCAACTACTTGTGAATTGTCGCTATTAGTTACCACGCCAACGTCCTGCAAAACACTTGAGGCTATTGCTGCTGTAGCACGATCGGAAACACCGTAACGATCACTAGTTAATGCAGTAGTTTTAAGGTTAATCCTCATTTGCCAACCGGATTTCTTTTTTGGAGATTCAGGTATGAATTCTTGGTCACTGTCACTGCAATCGTCACTGGAGGTCAAGGATTCATCACGTTGTTCAGTTTCGGAAACTTGGACATCTACTTTTGGTTTTGGACAGCTGGAACGAGATTTCCTCTGTAAAGATTTGGCACGTTTCTTTGTTTCATTTAAGTCCACACCTCCAATTTTGCCAATGCCGTGAGTGCGTAGTGAATAGATAAATTTCAGCTCAAGTAAAGGTATTTTTTTAAGCTTTTCACAAGTACAAGTTATTGAGCAGATACACTGGCATTGATCCGGTGTTTTATGACAGGTACATTCAAGGGCAATGGGGCATTTGCATGCCGCAATGTCAAAAAGCAAACAGCATTTTTTCTTAAAATCATCAAGGTTTCTCTTAAAGACTTCCTTGTTTTTGTCTCGAGTATGAGATTTTCTTAAACTATAATACTTGTCATGCAGTGCAGTCAACAGTTGTACTACTCTCTTATCACTTACGGTGGGAATTGATGCTCTATTGTACAAACACACTATTTTGCCAGCTACTGTATTGGCTACTTGTCCAAAACTAACTCTTTTGTTGTTTACTTTAACTGCTAAATTATACCTCTCATTCGATATACATCGAAGAACGTCCTCTCCTATAGGGAGCTTGTTAGGCGGCAAGTCTCTTGGTGTACCGAAAAACGGACACTGGAATTCTTGTCTAGTGATCACTGTCTTTGATAATGCCATCATTCATTGCACAATTGTTCAAAAAACTACACCAAAATATGAAATTTGGAACACACACTACGCAACACATCCACCGCACTCAAGAGACAACAGCAGACTGGCACACAAAATTGCGCGGCGGACAAGTGTAATGGCTGCCTGCAGCGGAGAGGGGGTATCACGTGACGCGGCGTGGGTCGTTGACCCGCTAGTGGCGCTGACAGTAAGTTTTGTATCGCTGTGCGCGATCGAAAAACCAAGCCTAATTACGTCTGAATTTTTTTCTTTAACTATCAGAACATGTATAATCAGATATTAGGTATTACATTATTGATATCTGTAACTATACATGAAAAGAAAATAGGACAAAAATCCGATTTTCTTGTATTTTGGCTATATTTGGATGTCCATGCGCGAACGGAAGATGTTGAAGTGCAATACCGGTATTTTTATATTACTTTATTAGTGTGTCGTAGATGAAATTTTTCACTATTACATATTAAATATCGTAAAAAAAAATTATTACAAATTTTCAAAAAAAAATTATTTTTTTCAAAACTTTAGAGCTTATGCGCGAACGGAAGATAACATCCGATAATTTTAATATTTTTTCCCCTTTTTAGTCATACCATTTAGCAACTTTTCCGCGGTATTACGATCCGAAAAAAAAATATCGATTTTTTTCGACCCACCCTAATGTTCAAGGTGTCTGACCAGACAGTGGAGGGCAGACTCACAAGACTTCCCCGGGAGATATGCATGCTGATTTCGATGTAAAGGGGAGTCTTTAAGCGCCCCTTCTCGAATGTAAAATTCTACGAGTCTCTCCATGGTCTTCACCAGAAACGAGGAAAGACTAATTGGCCTAAAGGATTTGGCGTTTGTGTAGTCGCCACGACCCCGCTTAGGAATAAAGACTACTTTGCTGACTCTCCAGGACTGAGGAATATACCCGAAGGCAAGACTCGCTCTGAAGATTTCGCAGAGTATAAAGTGGAGGTTCGGTGGGCCCTTCTGCAACAGTGCGGGGAAGATGCCGTCACCTCCTGGCGATTTAAATGGGCTGAACTTGTCGATTGCCCATTTAACTTTGGAAACGGTGACTATGCGTCTAGCTTGCCTCCAGTCCTCTCGAGTTGCCCTAGGTATAGGGCTAATCTCTCGAGGGCCAGAGACTTCCAGAGCATCATCAACGAGATTCCCTGGGAAGTGACACTCCAGAAGGAGCTTGAGCGTTTCGCCAGGCAGAGTTGTCAGTTCCCCTGAGCTGGTTCTAAGACTGCCCATGGGGTTGATAGGTTCGCTAGCCAAGATTTTCTGGATTCTGGCTGCCTCTTTGATGGAGTCAATGCCCCTACAAAAGGTTTGCCATGAAGCCTTCTTGGCATCACGAATGGATGAATTGTAGTCGTTCAGAGCTAAGCGATACTCTTCCCGACAGTTGGCCACCTTAGAGCGGTTAAAAAGCATCCTAACGCGCCTTTTCTTAGCTTCCAGGGATTTTGACCACCACCCGATTTTTGATCTAGGCGGTGTGTTTGAAATTGGACAGTTGTCGTGGTAACTTTCGAGGATCGCGTCCTGTAAACAGGATGCCGCCTGTTCTAATTCCACGACAGACCTTATACGTACTCTGCCCCCCCCGGGACCCAGTCCCGCAATTGCCGAGAGTTCCGTAGCATAGGACTCCCAGTCCGTCCGCCTTGGATTACGGTGAGGAGAGGAAAGGGCTGACATTTTAGCCTTGATATCAAAACAAATGTACAGATGATCAGAAAGAGAGGGTTCGTCAGAGACCCGCCAGTTGTCAATGAGGCCTAGAGTGACCGCATTGCAAAGGGTCAGGTCTATGACTTCTGCTCTGATTCTGTTTCTAAATGTGGGTTCGTTGCCCCTATTTAGAATGAAAAGGTCGTAATTAACTATGAAGTTTAATAGGTACTCACCCCTCCTGTTGGAGTCAGATGATCCCCATGCTTCATGATGTGCATTGGCATCGCAGCTGACCAGAAGGTGCCGCCCACCAATGGATTGTTTCTCCACCAGGGCTTCAAGTTCCCTGGAAGGAGGTGGATCCTGAGCATCATAGGGAAGGTACACAGAGCTGACGATGAACTCCCTATGCCCTTCCAACACATGTATCCATGACCTTTTCATATTATAATATACGGCCAGTGGTCTAAGACCAAAGGGCTAATAAAAGAACCACATTTTTAGTATACATTTACGTCAGTAGTCACCTGATTGTGTTTAGAGTCAATCAAAACTAGATTATTACATCACCCCTTCTTAGTATCTATAATGTATTAAGTAGTTATTATTAACAAACACGTCTAATACTGTATAAAGGCAATAACATTTTGACAATAATTTAGTTAAAAATAATTTCTAACTAGTTTCCAAAAATTTCCACCAAATTATCGCATGCTTTAAGGTTTAAACACAATTGATTATGGAGAGGCCGAAAAGTAGGCTATAACACAGGATGACACAGGGTCTGTAAATTTGAGGTAAATACTAATTGGATATCATTTGCACATAACTCATTGCAATAATAATCAAGTGGCCGACACAAGACATTTTAATTTCTAAAACTAATAAAATAATTAACAATACTTTCTAAATATTAGTTTACTGTACAACATTTTTTAATCCTTATTGTAAAAACATCACAATACATTTTTATTATAGTCTTTCAATAACAATAACAAAAATAACTGACACAAATGTACGTAAAATTAAAAATATAATAATATTTAAAATTAGAATTATACATAATACCAACTATGTTCAAATTAACATTACACTTGCTGTCTCGTAGTAAGTATAATTACTCTCAATGTCTGGAATTAAATGTTACTAAGTATGAACTCTTTAACTTGATCTTAAAGTACTTAAAATTATCGGACTGAAGTGGGACAAAAACAAAAACATAATCAAATAATGTTACTTTTCATTTATCGTGTTCATTTTTAATGCCATTTTCAATCCACAACTATTTAAATTTGAATTATGATGTGCACTCAATCTTGCATAATCGATGTATGGCCAGGAGATTTTACCAGAACGCCGGCAGGTCAGATTGGACCCTCGTGTGCGCTTCTGGGCCCCAGGTAAAAGGGTTGTGCCCTCCTGACACGCTTTTACCCTTGTGCGCTTCTATCACGTGCGCTAGTAACTCGGAATCGCAGGGGTATCCCTTAGTACATAATATTTAAAGAAATTAATTTATTTACAATACATAACTGCCACAAAGTTTAGTACTAAACTTTCTTTGTGGTTTAAGAATTAAAAAGATAAATTTAAAATATACGCGTATTATAATCATAGTTAAAAGAGAAAATGCTACTGTATTTAATAGAATATGTCGACCAAATAACAGAGTTTGTGAAGAAAGCATTTTATAATTATGATAGAAGCTACCAATTGGAAACTGTTAGCTGAGAAGGAAATTACCTCAAAGCAGGTGACGATCCACATTTCCTACATTGAATGTGATTAGTCGTATGTGGGCTGAGATGTACTTGGTATGTTCTTAATGTACTGATAGAGGTTTTTATATTAAAAACAAATATAAACCCTGATTTCCTCACTTAATTTTAGTAAAATGATTTTAAACGTAGAATAGTTACTCCCATTAAAAACAAAATAGTTAAAGTATGTACAAATATAAGCACGAATATTTGAAAATTATGTAAGGAATGTAAGTGGACTCTTTAAATTAATTGGTACATCAGTATAACTCACGGGGATTACCGAGGCACTTGGCCAGGCGATGTGCAGTAGACTAATTGAAGTGGGGGGGGGGGGGGGAGCCGCCGAGTCAGTGTGTGCCATATGGTAAATAAAAATAGAAAACAAAATCATCTGAAATTTTAACTGTTGTTTACATCCTGACTTAACCTCGTTATTGTTAATATATAAATATTAAGTAATTGTGTCAACTATTACTAATTAATTAGTAAATGACGCGTTTAACTTTTATTTGTTTATAGATCTATTGATTATATCATAATTTGATTTACTGATTTATAAGCAAATCATTGTGCCTATTTCAAGAGCAGACTTTGCAAAGAAAGCATAATATGTTGTTTTTAACTTAGCAATAAGAGATAATTCAAATTAAAAATGAAAACGACCTTTCTAATTGGCCGCTATAATAAATGAAAACGTTCAACAAAGGAGGCTAAAATAAATTCTTTTATACACAAAGAGGCAAGCACAGCTCGACCGACAACACAGTTACTTACATGGTGGAGGGGTATAACAGTGGTGGGACCATAGATCTATATTATACAACTATAGATCTATTGGTAACACTGGAACTGCCCTACACTCCACTCCTAGTATTATACCCCTCTCGTGCAAGCCAAGTGCCTTGGTAAGTCTCGAGAGTTATATTTTATCAATTATTTAGGCCTTTTACAATGTGGGAGGGTTCTTAAGCTATAACTGGTAAACCAATCACTTGGATTAACTGACACATGTGATGGACTGGTGAAATCTCAAACCAGTTTGGAATGCTTGAGACAGTTTTGTACGTATAAATGTGGATTTTGTACTAGTGATAGTAGAGTTTATTATTTTCTATAGATATTTATTAAAATATTTTAATAGTCTAATACTTGAAGATTGCGATATTACTTATTGTATTTTCGTCACGCAATAAAATTATTATTATTATTAAAAGACAGTCCCATAACCCCATTTAATTATATCCAATTATTAAAGTATGAGAAATAATTTCTCCCAAGATATTTTGCTGGCACGAGAAGTGGATGGAATCTCTGATGCTTTCTCATGGGGAAAATTAAATACCGGGTAAATTGAAAGCATTCTTCCTTTAAAAGCATCCTAATTTATTCAAACTTATTTCTCTGTTAACCTAACTAACACCTTTAACTCTACTCCAATAGTTAATCGTCAACTTTTTTTAAAAATGTTAAACTTTTACTTTTTTTCAGGTATTTTATATAATAAATATAATACACAAATAATTAAAATAAGTTAATTGAATAAACATTTAAATATATTCATAAAACCATTCAAAAGATGGTAAAAACTTTGAGTACAATTATAAACTATTTGAGTCTTTTTGGCCATAATTATAATAGTATAAAGTATAAACTAGTTATATAATGTAATGTATAGGCATGCGTGTATTATTGGTTATCCTTGGTTATGAAAGGATTCAAATTACTACTAGACCTAAATGTTAGCGTTGATTCAATATATTGTGAACGTTTTAAATATCTATGCAGAATGAAGTGGCAATCAAGCTATAGATGTACCGCTTAAAAAACAACCTACTACTCTTCCTTCGCTGTGTAATTCCATCTAAAAATTGTCATGGTAACCAAGATGACGGAAGGCCGTATGCTGGTGGTGTAATAATAAGCCCCACCCATCACGTCAATACTAACAAATCAAGCTTTGAGCGATTAAATTAAACAATTATTTAGTACTCAAATAACGATTAACACTAATGTAAATAAATAAAGTTAGTCCCAACGTGAATTAAGGTAGTTAAGTGGTGGAAATAATGCCCTCTGCTGCTGGAACCCCTAGATGCGCTAATTATAAGACGCATGCCATTTACAAATATACATTTGAATTGTATATCCAGCTATAATATTGCCCCATGCATTAAAACAGGTTTTATTAAACTATATTTTGTAATAAACTACAACTAAATCATACAGTTGACATTAAATGTTGAACACCGCCTATGCGTTTTATAAGAGACGAGGGGTTGTGCCAGGGTGACAACAGGAAATGAAAATACTCATAATTCCCATAAATCTGAGGAGACTCGTCGAGTTGGGAGATTCTGCGGAAATTACATCTGTTCCCTTATTTGGCTCATTATATAGAAGCTGTACAGAATTCATAACTATCGCTTTTTCTTTACTAAGTGCTATGAACTATCGAAGCATAGCTACTTACAACTTGTTTATCAATACGAACGTATTCACCCAATACTCAAATTATTAACAGAATTTGACTTTTATTTATATAATCATTCGTTCAAAAAGTACTTCATTCTTTGGCAACGACTTTTGGGTATTTTTTACAAAAACGGCCACCCTAAAAATTGTCTCTATCCCAACATAAACCAACCAAGATCTGATAATTATAAGCCTTCATAAGAATAAATGTGTTTCTAATTTGTTACCTATTTAATTTTCCGTACAATTTTTTTTGCGAGTTTTTGCGGTATTTGTGTTATTTTCGTTTCAAATGTTATCTGAAACTAAGTTTTATTAATACACTTTAACATTATTGAAAATATTTTGAGATTGGTCGCCCTTTTGAAAAAAAGAAAACTTAAAGTCCGATCGGATGAATAGTTCGATCATTGATGAACAGTAATTAGATTTGTTTATACATTCAATATAAACAGTACGAGTACAGACTAGAAATATATTTGGTAACAGATAATAGTGTGGATTAAACGGTGTTTAAATAAGAAAATTTGTCATTTCTAAGATGTTACATTACTTTTCCGTTGAATAACCATTTATGTTATGCATTATATTTCTGAATGTAACAGTTTTGTCAAATTTGTCTACACATATTATTGATAAATGATTTAGTCTTTAAATCTTGCAACAGTGATGGTGTTCGTGTAGAATGTAATATCTAGTTTAAATAAAACGTTTGAAACTATGATTATAAATAACTAAGGTTAAAGTTGTGTAAGATAATTGACGAAGAGTTTTTCAATTAAAAATAAATCTGGAACAGAACAACATTTTTTTCACTCTAGTTAGCTATTGATGGAGGCGTATAGCTGTGATAATGACCTTGTTATGTTGGCTTATGGCGAGAGGAGGAACGCGGAGTTTAATAAAATAATTTCTAAAACATTTGGGTCTTTCTCATTGGTAACAAATAAAAGGTGATTGGTAATTGAAAGAAATATTTAAACATAAAGTAAAGAAGGTTATTTTTGTAAACAAATTATTAATTGTTTAAATGATAGCGATTTGAATAAATCAAATTATCCATCAAATTTAATTATTAGCTAAAATAAAATTTATGATCACCAATATTGGTATTAAGTGATTTTTTTATTGCAGTGGAACAGTCTTAGTTATGGAGCATGTTTAGTACAACTATAAACAAACAAATGTCACGTGCACAGCTATACGCCTTCATAGAACAATCTACCGGATAGTTGTTGACCACATGCAATATAAATATATATAATATTTAGAATTTTATTTAGGAAATTATTTTATACAATATTGATGTAACAGCAAAAGTGATGAATCTACGACAGAAAACTAATTACAATAAAAAATAGAATTCAATAAGAAGTGTGCATGCATATAATTTATTTACTTTTAGGACAAACATACTTAATTATAAATTACATACAATCGCACCAAGGATGTAAACAAAATATTATACCATATTTTCGTGCTATATATTTAATACATTATTAGTTGTTTTTACACATTAATAAGAAACTTCATTATAGTAGGTTAGTAGTAATAATACAGGCATTGACCAACGCCCCAAGTACGACTTTTCGCCTGAAGT
>JAQJVL010007634.1:0-23068 GCA_035578905.1 Stictocephala bisonia
TCTCCTATATATTCACCCTCATAATTTCGATTGTGGTAATGGATACTTTTTATGTCTTGTTTAATATTAATGTTTCAGTATATTATTAAATATAATTTGATCGTTATAAAATTATTTTAACTAGTTTTCAAATATTTTAAATAATAGTTATATAATATTAAACTCTAACTGTGTATTATTTTTTCCATTGTGATGTCTGCAAAAAAATAATGCTGAAGTTATTCTAACGAGGTTGTAAATGCTTTAAAATTATAACTCTCTAGAAAAATTAAGCAATAAATTGCTGATGATTTCATACTCAATTGTGTTTTATGGAGTAAGCCCATTAGTTAGGAGTATGTGAATCTAAGAGGAAAATCTGTTGAGGCAAAAAGGGAAAATAAACCCAAAAGCTATGCTAACTTGCTATTACGTTTAAGTTATGTCTACATAATCTATCAAACATGTATGTGAAACTATACACAACCCCACGATCCATGGAAAAAGGCAACTAGACTACTTAACGCTGTACTAAATAGGATAATAAAACAAATGCGTATTGAGGATATTGTAGGTGATCCTGACGGCGATCCTGACGGTGTACCTGACAGCAATCCTGATGGTGATCCTTACGCAAGGATATGGTTTAGAGTAAATTAAAGTTTCATTGATTGTTCAAATTGAAAAGCTATCAGTTCAAGATATGTAAACAATAAATGGTCTTTGTTGAACAATAAAAAAAGTCAATTGTTCTTCTAAAATATTATTACAAAAGTTTGGTTCATAGCAAATATTGCTAACACGACTAATTCAATGTATATAAAGTATAGGAAACTACAACCTTCTCTAGCTACTGGTGCGTTTTAGTACACCCGAGAATTATATAATAAATGGGAAATATCATTGAAGAGTTCCCAGTAGTACTGAGAAAGTAAACTATTTTTGCCCGCTCATATTATTATTGTTACGGCATTTTTGAATCAATATTTATTTATTACTTTAAAAACATTTCTAAATTTCAAATAAAAAAAAGTATTGATTAAATGTTTGTTTCATTTGTTGAGTATTGTGCGCTAGCATTACCTACTTGCAGCGTCATTCAAAGTTGTTTCTTGGGCATATTTTGTTTTACTTCCTAGCTAATGATATGTCTGATTTTTTCTACATATTTCTAGACTGATTGTAGAATTGTAGATGTTGATCTTTCCGTAAGGATGATATATCATTATATGTCAATCCAGTTATAATTATTACTGGAATTATTAAACAATATTGTAAAATAGAAAATTGTTAATATATTCCGGTTAAACAAAATAGATTATCATACATGACAGTAAATGATATTTACTTCCCGATGTTAATGTAGTGAATTTATTCATTTCATAGTATTTAACTCGCCAGCAATAAAAAAAAGCCGTACCAAGAGTTGAAACTTAACTCTGTGCAACCTTCTGCCAACTTTAACCACTCCGTTACCGACTGCCAGGATTGTTTGTCAACTTATATTGCCTGCCACAACTCTTACGAAACTGTATGATCCTTTCATAAGTGGTTTTTGTTTTTTTACCTCCGGATATAAGTTATGTTCCTAATCATTGGAAATGTAATACATGAATTAGTAAATATTACAGCTTGTTATCATTAAGTTGTAAGACGAAGTAAAATATTAAAATGTTGGAACAGTTTATAATTAACTTCACACTACTGAGTTTTTAAGTTCAACTATGAAAGGCTCATTAATTAATGGCTTTTATATAGGTTTTTCAACTAACAGAATCAGAGTTTAAAATATCGTGTTCTCACTATATACTGGTGCATCATACTTTGCCCTTTGATTTGTTGAATCAACAGGTAAACGAGTATCTTAAAATGGTTATTTTTGTGTCCATATTTATGTTTGTACAGGGTTGGGCAAACGTCTGGAATATATTTATTAATTTCAAAACCATTGAAAGAAATGAAATTAAACTTTGCATTTATGTTCATGTTCCTACACCAAACATTTAGACATATTTTACTTGTTTTTCGCATAGTCAGGGGATGGCCCATGAAGGAAGTTTTAACATTTTTACCTCGAGTTATACGTCATTTTAAAGGTCTTTGTTTGAATATAAGAGCGTAAACCTGAGGTCGCAAGGATGACCCAGTCAGAAAATACAGCCTAATCTGTCTGGGTCATCCTTTTGACCTCAGATTTGCACTTTTGTATTTTACAAAGACCTTTAAAAGGAAGAATAAATCGAGGTATGCTTAATTTAAAATTTTTAAAACTTCCTTCATGGGCCATCCCCTGGATATGCGCAAAAGAAGTAAAACATGTCCACGCGTTAGGTATAGTAAGTAACATGTACATTATTATAAAGTTTCATTACTTTTCTTTTAATGGTTTTACAATTAATAAATACATTCCAGACTTTTGTCCAACCCTGACATTAAATTCTTTGAGTGGCTGTATTTTTTGACAGGGTCATCATTTTGACCTCAGGTATGCCCTTTTGTATTGTACAAACAAAGACCTTTAAAATGAGGTATAACTCGAGGTAGGCTTACATGTAAAAAGTTTAAGTCTTCCTTCATGGCCATCACCTAGCTATGCGAAAAACAAGTAAAATATGTCTAAATGTATTGTATAAGAACATGTACATAACTGAAAAGTTTAATTACATTTCTTTCAATGGTTTTGAAATTAATAAATATATTCCAGACTTTTGCCGAACCCTGTATATCAAATCTATAACGTTGAACTTTATACATTTTCTTTACTTTAGGTGACATATCAATGATAGTAGATAGTTTAAAAATTACAATTTTAAAATGTATGACTTCTAACTAAAAATAAATAAATAAAATACAGATTTTTTCTTAATTTTATGTAAAAATTAACGAAGAGATTTGTTAAAAATTATAGAAAGCAGGTTACTTCCAAATAAAGCCACGATACAAATACTTATCACTACCCCAATCATCCTGTTCTGAAACTTGACTTAATAGATTCAGATCATTAACATACCACTAAAACTATGTATATTAAAGCTGTGTAGTAATATACCTAATACTATCTAGGATAATAGTTGTAGTATCCTGGTTTTATTTAAATTCGCAATTGTAATTTTGTAACTGTACGATAATTTACCTTCACGAAAGTTTTACAAATGGAGATCTGAGTGGATAACTAGATTATCTTTACAATTATGGTACAATTAATTTAACCCTAACTTAGACAGAGGATAGTAGATATTGGGTGTTTTTAAATCATAAAAATTAGCATGATCAATCCAGACACTTTTGAGCTATACAATTTTAAGTTTAATACAACAGATCTAATGCCGTACAAATACGATAAGTAGAACATGAGTTTTTCATTGTATATGAATTTTCATACTGCTTTGTTGTACATGACTAGTATGAACAGCTAAATATTAGTGCAAGATAAAAAATGTACTCTTCAGTTATTGTTTTAGGTTGTAAAGCATATTTATTTCCTGCATGTAATTAGCAAAATAAGTGACGAATTTTTATATGAGAAAATATTACTTGTTGATTTTGTGTTGTGCAATGAAATAAAAATATAAATATCTCATAATAAGATATACATTTAGTAAATAACAGCGTATTGTTACTTAGTTTGAAATGTATATACTGAATAGAACTTATTTGAAAAGATGGGACATTTATTTTGAAAAATCAATACAACAAGCGTTTTAAATGTTCAACTTTAATGATACTGTTTACTTACGTTAAAGGTTTTTCGTTCATATGGAATATGACGTCCATTGATTTTGATATACTTATGGATAGGTGAAATGAGTTTTTTTAAATCATAAAAAAATAAGAGAAGTGAAATCAAGTTGTATTTTATTCTATCTCACTAAAACAAGTCTTATAAAAGGCGGAACAGGTATAGTGACATATTTACGCAACCACCAGTCTTTGTAGCAATTATATAAAATATAACGTGAGTAGCCCATCTGATTTATGAAACTTGGAAATAAACAAAGAATAAGCAATAAAATAATATGACTATTTTAGTATAGTTAATAAACCAAATTTTATTTAACAACATTTTATAATTGTATTTTTTATTTTGTCTATCTTTTATTATGTATAGGACAAATGGCATGATAAAATTATAAGATGTGCCTATGTAGTATAGTATGTAGTGTAAGATGTAGTATAGTATGTACCTTATAGCTAATTTTCCCTTTCCTACATGTTTAGAACAAACTTTAAAGCCTACATGTATGTATAAAACCACCTTCTATAAAGCAGACGATCAGCCGAGCATTAAAAGTTACCCTTTAACCCTACTTTTAACTAAAGAGTTGTTAAGCTATAGTGGCCTGGACTAAACACGTCTCAGAGTTAATAACAGAGTGTCGCACAAGACGGCAAACTATCTTAAACTAAGAATATGGAAACGGTTACAAGGTGAACTTAACGTTAAAATATAATTTACAATTAATTCGTTTTTGATTGTAAGATAAAAGATAATCATATAAGAAAATCAATGTAAAATAGTTATAGTAATGTAGTATTTTTTTATTTTTAAAATAAGAATACATAGAAAGCGTATGTATTCTACTACTGATCATATCAGGATTAATGAAGTAAATGATTTCACAGATATTATTTAGTAGTGTAATATTCATACGATAGTAATTAATCTATCTATTACAGAGGTTGAAAACTAACAAATGCTATATGGGTTTTTTAAAAATATTTTTGGACAGCATAGAGTATTTTTGTATTAAATTTCTTATTAAAAATAACACAAATCCGTAAAAATTCAATGTACTATGTACTTTTTTAATTTTCATTTGAAAATCTTAATTAAATATGGAGTATTTAATTATAATATGGACTGTTTAAGAAATAACATTATCATTTCCAAATTACCTTAACAAACGAAATAAAAAACAAATCATGGGAACATTTAATTGAAAAAAGTGTTCTAAGAAAAATTCTGTTCCTGCTTTTCGTCTAAAAATAGGACATGACTGCCTTGGAAAGTATAAATATATGAAATTCATCGCTTCGGAATATTTGAAAAGGCAAATTGTATTTTATGTAATTCACCCAATATTAAGGACAAAGACCATATCATGAACTGTTCAAAACTAATAAAAAATAATTCATACTGTAGATATTGGGAAGCCAGGTCACTAATGAGCTAACGACGTTTAGTCAAATACTTTGTTGTTTAATGATGATAATAATAATAATAATTAAAAAAAAATTATCTAAGAAATTTAAGTAAGAGAATTTAACTAGTTTAACCGGAGCAAAATTTACATGTTGTAATTTCCATCTTTGTCATATTTAAATGCTCAGCTACTAATATTCCAAAGCCACGTGCAAAGATACGTACAATAAAACAAAAAGAGAAAAGTTCCGCGAGTAAAAACGTTATAAAAATACGCTTCAGTTCAGGTAATATTCCCACGTGAACCTAAATATGTCGTGCTGTACCAGGAAGAGCACATTTCCTGTTATTGTTTGGTCATAAACTCACTACAACGTTTCTTTATAACCGATGTATGTGCTGTTATGGTTCTTTTGAACAGTTTTATTTTTACTGGAAAATGTTTACATGATTGTCAAATTTAAGACAGTAAAATATAAAGAAATTGTACGAGATTTATATAAATTAGATATCAAGGTTATAATGATACGTACAATAAAACAAAAACAGAAAAGTTTCACGAGTAAAAACTTTGTAAAAACACGCTTCTGGGCAATATTCCCTCGTGAACCTAATTATGTCGTGTTATACCAGAAAGGGCACATTTCCTTTTTTTGCTTGGCTATTAACTCACCACTCCCTTTCTTTGTAACCAATGTGTGTGCAGTTATGGTCCTTTTATTCAACGGAAACACACTTAAAAACTTTTAATCAACAGTTTATTGTTTAAATAATGTGAAGGGTGTCAGAAACATTTTTATTATGTACATTATTTATATTTACTGTCTATAAATATTACCTGGCTGCAATTTATAAATGTTGTGTATTTTATTTGTTTTAATTGCTTTTTATTAATGATAGCTGTTATTTATTGTTGAAGATTTCTAATCGACCCCCAATTATATTTATAAATTGACACTAGAGTTATATTTGTAGCTATTTCTGCGTTTAACTCTGTTTGGTGTGGTTTATCATGCAGGTATAAGTTTTCTATAAGTTTCACTTTAGTTATTGTGAAGTGCATTGTGTTTATTGTTTTGAAATTTTTAACTATTTTTAAAACGTTTTTTCTAACTTCCACCCAACAAACTATTTTTATTCCTTTTACTGTAGCTCCCACTTTTTATACTCTGATATCTTTGTCCGATTTGACATAATTGATAACATTATCAAAACTATATGCAATTAAACTACACTTTTTGTGTTTTAAGAATTGCTAAGGATGGACTCAGTTGATTGTACTTTTACACTAATATGACGATAGTTTGACGCTTTTACTTGATTGTCACGTTTAAGACAATATAATATAAATGAAATGTTGGAGATTTGTATAAATTAGAAATTAAGGCCATAAATGTAAAACTATAAGATTGTCAATTCAAGCCAATGTTCTGAGTTAGTTTAGTATTAAGTTAGATGTTGTATGTTTTCTGTATTTTTGCTCTTGTGTTTTTATATTAATGTTAATATTTATACTACTTGGTGTATCCTGCTCCAATAAGGATAAAATCAACCAATATGGATGGAGTTTCTTTTTTTCAATTTATTTTAAACAAAACAATTTTTAGTGTGTTACAGTTATTGTAAAATTGTAAACAATCTCCTTACACACTCCCTCGTTCCACTGTCTTAGTTTAAACGTTTTCAAACAACTTTACGAATTACTGCATCGTGTAAAACATTTATATAAAATTATACAGGAAAGGATTATTTTAAAACACATGATTAAATACTTATAGATTGAACACAATATCTTTTGTTAATTATTGAGACACAAACATAAGAAATGGTCGTAATAATTTAAAATCAATAGTTACTTAGTGGTCCTGTAACTAAAGTAACTGTAAAACTAAATCTTGATTATCGATAAGAACTGTTTGCGTTTTATCAAGATTATCTCCAGTGTTACGTGATTCCAAGTATACCGAGTGACTGAATATTATACAACAATATAAAGATATTCAGTTGTTTGAGGAGTTTCTTACTACTCATGCTTGTGCCAGCAATTAGAGGGAGTTTAAACAAAGAACAATTGAACTCTCACGCCATACATTATTAAACGTTCTGCACCAGGAATGATTAGATGTTGGTGTCTAGATTTGTTGATTGTTTGTGCCAGCCATGATTGGAGGTTTGTGCCAGGCAAGAATGGAAGTTGGTACTAGGAATGTTTGGACATTTGTGCCAAAGATGATTGGTTATTAGGATGTACAATTTGCATGTGGTTGAATTTTAAATCATGCCAGACAACGTCTAGGAGTTGGAAAGTTGGATACAGGATTAGACAAAAATCATGAATATGTTTTTTGATTTTAAAACTATTGCAACAAATGTAATGATATTTTGTAGTTATGTACATCGTACTACACCAAGCATAGAGATATTTTATTCGTATTTCGCATAGCGGAAGAAGTATTAATAATTTTAAATGTAAGCCTACCTCAAATTATACCTCATTTCAAATGTCTTTGTCCGATTCAAAAGTGCAAATCTGAGGACAAAAGGATGACCCAATTAGAAAATACAGCATCTCAAAGATGTTACTGCCATTTAACTAATACTTCTTAAGAACAAGGATAAGATTGCTATTATCTATTGCTTACAGTTATAATATAATGGACATAATGTGATATATTAATTAATTTCCAGAAGAAAATTTAGCAAATGATTATAATAATTTTTAAAAGATATTTTTATATTATACTTACGTTTAAAATGGTTTTAATATTTTGTCTTGTTTTTATTTTTGGTAAATAAAATTGTTATTTTTTATTGCGATTGTAAACAACAACAACATATTCAATAACTCGAACCTTAAACAGGGGAAAATATAATAAATAAATAGCCGTATAATTAAGAATAATTATTAGTTATATGAAATTATATTTGTTGAGAGGTTGTATTTTCTAAATGAGTCACTCTTTTGACCTCAGATTTACCCTTTTGTACTGTAAAAACGACGAGCTTTTAATTGAGGTATAGTTTGAGGTAAACATTTTTGAGATTTCCTTCGTAAGCCATCCTCTGCCTGTTTGAAAACGGAAAAATATGCCTAAATGTTTGGTGTAGGGACATGTACATAATTAAAATGTTTCATTAGATTTATTTCCATAGTTTTAGAATTAATAAATATACAGTTTAATAGATATAAGTACAATTTTAAATCATTTTTATTTGTGATGAGTTTTATCACTTTATCTGGAACGTTTGAGAAAATGTTGTAATAAGGACTTGTTTTCAGATAGTAATGTTTATCAGATTGCTTATTTATTGCATAAATATCTAGCAACCCTGCCTAGTCTATATTAAAATTAGAACCAGTCATCTAAAAATTAGTCAAACCACATATAAAAAAGGACTTCTAAATTGAACTGTCTAGTTTTAATTTAAGTGAAGTAACACATGTAAATAAGTGAATGATTAGACCTGTCTAAACTTATTGATTATTTTTTAAAGTTTATGACTATTGTAAATATTCAAAAGATTCTAGAATCAAGATAATAAATATTGTCAATTTTCATTAAATACGTTTATTTCATACACGGAAAGATAACCTGAAACTTAATTTAACTGAAAGTTCATCCACACAGATTTAGTTTGGTCTTAGATGCAGAACAAACTCTCAAAATCACTTCAGTAACAAGACGTTGGGTTCCTCCCCTTTATTAAACACCCTCCTTAACACTCCCTCGTTCTAGTTTCTTTGTTTACTCCAAAGTTATTGATCAGTTTAAACGTTTTCAAACAACTTTACGGATTCCAGTGATTTTTATAGCCAAGTCAAACAAATATTATTACTATATTTTTAAATTTATTAAATTGTACGACATTTAACTGTGTTGTACATATTACAAAACATAATTTGGAGCCAATAGAAATATAATGTAACACATAAACAATTTAAAATAAAACTTATGTTAGTGGTTAAATTGGTGTTTAAGAACCCATATAGTTTAAAGCTTGATGTTAATTGTTAAGGGTTGGATAAAAATATATCAATTAGTTAATAATGATAGTAATGTTCGTGCCAGGAATAATTGGACGAACCAAGTCTTGGACAAAGTCCAGCCTGTATTGGACTTTAATACTAAGGCTGATAGGATGTTTGTTCCTGGAGGGATTGGATGTCTAGGCAAGGTAGAATTGGAAGTTGTTGCCAGGAAGAATGTGAAGTTTTCACATGAGTGTTTGTGTCAGGGATGATTCGATTTTTTGCAATACATGATTAGGCATGATTGGAGATACATTACATGAAAGATTGGACGTTTGTGCCAGGCATGATATGATTTTGGCACAAAGTATGAATATACGTTTAAAAGCAAGTATGAATTCTATTTTATTAATACTTCGAATTGATTGTATGGTCTAAGAATAATTCAATGATAATTACAGTATAACTGTTCATATTTTTAAAACTCTGTACGGAAAATTGTTCCCACAAAAAGCAACTTCATTAAAAACCATAGAACTCTCAAACAATACAAAGTGTAACGTGTATGAACAATAAATGGGAATCTGGGCTCAGACGTACTTCCAAACCGACTCCTGCGACAAGATTTATTGCTGGCAATTATATGTGATACAAAGGACGTCCTAGATATCTCGAAAATGCAATAGTAGGTGCCATGTCTCCATATTCCCCTCTACCCCTTCCCTATGTATTCACTCTCCCAATTCAATAGTGGTATTTCATACATTGTTAAATCTGACTTAATTGTTATACAATTATTTTAATTTGTAATTATCCAGTAAAAAAAATAATGAATAATTTGATATTTTAACTTTTGGAAATACTTTTTACTTCATAGTGAAGTTTCAAACAATGTTCAAGTTATTCTTACGTACATGTCGATGCTTTTAAATTATAAAAAAAATAAGAAATGAAATTATGATGCACTCAGATAGAAGTGTAATACTTGCAGTAAACCCATTAATAAGGAGTGCATGAGAGAAAAAACTGTCGAAGCAAAAAGGAGAAAACCTACGATTGGTTTTGGAAGTTTAAATACATAATAGGCAAAAACCAAACGAGTATGTGGAATTCTACACACTAGCAAAGTTCAAAGAAAAATACAATTGATTTATAAACGAGTTTTTCTTAGTTTTTTTTAATTTTTTTGAGAACGTTGGGGAAATATTCTTTTACCATTCAAAATTACTAACTCATAGTTGGGATCTATTGACATATATTTTTATTCATTTATGTGAAACACAATTTAAATTTAAAATTCACTTAAATTCAGATAGTAACAAGATTTTTAAATTTTAGTTTTACTTAATGAATATTGAATGTTTTATATTACTTACCTGCAATAACTTTGAAAGTGATACCTAGGCAGATTTTAATTTTTAGCCAACAATATAAAAAATCTTATCAGAAATAATGTTTAATTAAACCATTTAAACAAAATACATTATCATATATAATACTTATTTGCTAAGGATGGTATATTTTATACATTTAGTAGTAATTAACTTATCAGCAATAAACAAAAACGCATAATGATTAATTACCAAGAGTTGTTATTTAAACTCTATACAACCTTCTACCAACTTTAACCACTCCGTACACACTGCCAGCATTGTTTGTCAACTTATATTGCCTGCCACAACTCTTATGAAACTGTAAGATACTTTAATAAGTGGTTTTTGTTTTTTACCTTTGGATACAAGTTATGTTCTATCGTCAGTTGAAAGTATTATAGAAATTAATAAAAATACATTATAATTTGTTATAATGAAGTTGTAAGGTGATGTAGAAAAACGTAAATAACATTTTATTTAAATTCATAAATATATCCCCATTAATGAGTTTCATGGTCAAGTATGATGGTGGCCATAATATGCCACGTTAAATTGGTAGTGTAGAAACCAACTTATATCTAATTAATAAGAGACTAATATTAAATATGTTTTTTTAGTAATTTCAGATTATAAATGATCGATTCTCTTATACACTTTGCTTTGTTAAAAAAACATTAAAATAAACAAAACATTCATTGTAAATTACTATAATAAAAAGATTATTTTTATTACTATCTTCATATTTTACATGTTCTAAATTTTTTTCGTCAATGTATCAAAGCGACAATGTTGAAATTTTGTTAAGTTGTTTGATTTTGGTAAAATATAAATAACAGTAAAAAGAGTGAACTAAAAAAAGAAATAATGATAAATTTAACTCAAACTAGTCATATGAATGAACGATTTTTCTTCGATTTTCACGTAACGAAATTTTCTCTACGAAAAAAAATATAAATTACCCCAGTTGCTAATAAAGCAATACCTACAAATATTTGTCAATCCCTCAATAATTCTTCGCCTAATTTGGAACTAGGCCCAAGATATTTAATATTATGAATCTTAAATCCAATATTATTGCTGTACATATCCAAAATGTGTCCTATTTAAACCATAGGGAAATAATTAAGAATCTTTATGTTCTTTCAATTCAAAATTAAAAACCTGATATTACAATGAATTCTATAACGAATAGACACCCTGCATGAGTAGATTGTATTTAAGCCTTTTAAAATTATGATCCTAACTATAACCCTAACTTAGAATGAGAATTAAAAATATTGGAATTTAATTCGTCCCAAATTTTACCACGATGTATACCGATCATTTGTAGTCATAAAACATCACAATCTATTAGCTAACACATATGATTTTTACAAAATGACTTTTTCACAAATTTAATATTCATTTTAAATACCATAGTTAATAAAAAAATGTATAGAGGATAATTGATGAATATTCTCTACGATTACCGTAACAGGTTCTAAAACAGGGGTTTGTGAGCAGAGTAAAAAGTTTGATTTTGAGTATGTAATTTGATAAAATAATTACGTTAAAATAGTTACGTATCTTGATAAAGTTTATAGTGTATTTTAAAAAATAGAACCAATTCTTAGGTCAATATACATTTTTATGATAATAATAATAATTTAATGGAGTTACTTTATTTATTTGACACCATTTTATTTATTTGTTTTGTTAGATAAAAACAAATAAAATGAACACTTTAGAAATATGCTTAGTGGTGCTAATTGAAATTTAACATTTAAAATAAACTAAGAAAAATACTGTTTATGTGTTAATCCCGTAGCAAGGCACGGGTAAACGGTAAACCAACCCACTAACAATGAAAAAACCATAAATCATCAACCTTGAGCAACCTTTTGCCAACTTTAACCACTCCGTTACACACTGCCAGCATTGTTTATCAACTTATATTGCCTGCCACAACTCTTACATAACCGTATGATACTTCACAAAGTGGTTTTTTTACCTTTGGAAATGCTTCATACTATCTTACCATTTGAAAATGGCTTACAAACTTACAAAGATAAAACACTGTAACTTGTTATAATGAAATTGTAAGTTGAAGGGAAACGCTCCATGCATTTAAAATGTTGCTAAAGTTTATTAATAGATCGCTATTACTGAATGTTTAAGGTATTACTGAATTTAGTAAAGTAGTTATAGCCAATTTTCATTGGCATTATTGAAATGAACTTTTATAAGATTAATTAATTGATAATTAAAAAAAAAATAGCTTTTTAATTAGCATAATACGCGTTGGTACATATACAGTACAAGTAAACGTCACACAACACAAATTTATTACAATATAAGCACAAAATGCACAAATATATTACAATACAAGTACAAAATGCACAAATATTATGGGGATCGATTTCGGCGAACCACGCTCACCTTCCTCAGACCTCAGATATATTTGTGCATTTTGTGCTTATATTGTAATAAATTTGTGTTGTGTGACGTTTACTTGTACTGAATTAAAAAATAAAAATATTTTTGCAGAATCACTTTCCAAAATTTCAAAAGTTTACTATACTTTTAAGTCATATTATACACTTTGGTTTGTTGAACCAAGAGGCAGAGGGTAGTTTTAAACATTAGGAAAACCGGCAAGGTAATGAACAAGTTTCTCAAGAATAAATACATAAAATTAAGCTCTATGTTTATCTTTGTGGTTGTATAATTATTCAAGTTTGTTATTTTTAAATACCTGTAACAAAGATGGACATTTGGAATGTTCTTAGGTGAAACAATAAACAAAATAAAAAAACCTATATTTAAGAAGATGCTGGATTCTAACTCATAATAATTAAATAAATTACACATTGTTTCTTAATTCTATGTTGAAACTACCAAAATTGTGTTTATAAAAAAAACATGGAAATCAAGTTATTTTCAAGTAAGTAACCACTAAAAATATTTTTAATACCTTAATGACCCTATAATGAAACTATTAATTTTTTTTTTTGTTAATTATGTTTGAGAGATTAAATAATTTAGATAATACTCATACTATTTTAACAGTTTATATTTAAACTACCTCATGTTTTAACCACAAACATCTAGTATCCATATTTTATTTAAATTCATGATTGTAATTTTGAAATGTTACTATAATTTACCTTTACGAGAGTTTTATAAATGCAGACTGGGATAACTAGATTATTTTTAAAGATTTTTCAATTATGATCCAAACAATTCAACTCTAGCCTAAAATTAGGATAAAACAAATTCTGGGCCTTTATCAGTACAACATCTTGGCACAATCAACCTACAAACCTTACCACTATAAAAAAATGTGATTAAAAATATCAGATAATTTTAACAGAATGAAGATTTTTCAAGTCATATGACATTTTGTTCCACATACCTTTATATCATCTGAAAAAATAACTTAATATTACGAACAATTATAAACAAATTCTCCCATTGCTGTTTTAGATCCTAGAAAAAAACTTGTCTACATTTTTGTGGTTAGTGAATGAAGTTAAATATTTTGATGTCTTGGAATATTCTTGTATGATATTTAGTTAAAGTTATCATAAAAAAAGTGTTTAGTGTATTAAAAATAGCGAATTATAATATGTTGAATATGTATTGATAAGTACTTGTTTAAAATAATACACCTTTTTGTTATAAACAGTCAAAATAACAGCCCATAGGCTTCATAAAGTTATAGACAACTTATAAAGTTATAGTTATAGACAACTTCATAAAGTTGTCGAATGTTATAATACCCTGTGCATAATTTAAATTATTTTTGTTTCATATTTTTGTTTTACATGATGTAAATTTATAAAACTTGATTTTTACATTGCATAATAAGTGATATGCGATGGTTGAGAATAGTAAGAATTGAAATAGTGACACCAAGTTAGATAAAAAAAAAAAAGCACTATACATAAGGAGCCATCGGTATTTTATTATGAATTAGCTTTAAAGCGAAATATAATAATGAATACATGATTTTTGAAACTTAGAAAGAAACAACGAATATGGGAAAACAAAGTATGAAAATTTATTAGTATTATTAATGAGATAATTTTAATATTCTTAAAATTTAGATAGGACTAAAGGCATGTTAAAAGCTTGCTTCAGAATATTAGTATAGTATTCAGTTTAACAAACTGTACCTTACCTTTTGTCTTGAAAAAAAGTTTAAAACTTACAAGATTATCCAGCTTCTACAAAACTCGACAATCTGCTAAGTAATAAAAGTTACCCTTTAACCCTACTTTTAACTAAAGCGTTGTTTGTAAGCTAAAGTAGCTTTGATAAACACGTCTCAGAGTTTATAACCAAGTATGGCACAAGACAGCAAACTATCTTAAACTAAGGATAATATTGAAACTGTTAAATTGTGAACTTGCTGTATTAGTATAATTTATTGGACAAGTATTTTGATAATGCTAAGCAACAGCTGAAGTTTAGTTTAACGTTTATACAATGCAATCAAAGTAAAGTTGATTGGGTTGGTAGTTTTGGCCTTTGATACAAACTCGAAATATACAAGGTGAAACTGAAATACTGTAACAAACTTCAGGAGGTTGTTTCTAGGGTCAAAACAAACCAAACAGTTTTTGTAAACATATGTCCTAATATGCACAGTTTTCTGTCTGTTTGTCCGTGTGTGTTTTTTACATTATATTTTTTCTCAACAACCCTGAAAGGTAGAGTATTGACATTTGGCACATATGCTAACTAGTAAAATTATATTAGAGAAATAATGAAAAATAATTCACCGAAAGTTTTCAAATTGGCAGCTAGTTTAAAAGGTTGACGTTAAATTCTATAAAAACTACACCCTCTATAAAAAAAACCAACATAAAAGTAATTAAGTGTAAGACATTTTATTATGTCTTTTGTTCTTTAAATTTTAGTTTTATAATCAAGTTTCCTACAGTTAATAATTTTTGTGTGTGTTTTTTTATACAGGGTGTAGTCTTTATGGAATTTAACGTCAATGTTTTTAACTAGCCGCCATTTTGAAATTTTCCGTCGAATTATTTTTCAATATTTTCTTTAATATATTTTTATTAGTATAGCATATGTGCCAAATTTCATTGCTCTACCTTTTAGGGTTGCTGAGAAAAAAAATTATAATGTAAAAAGCACAGTCGGACAGACAGACATAAAACGGTGCATATTTGGACACATGTTTATAAGAACGTTTTGGTTTGTTTTGTCTTCAGAAACAACCTTCTGAAGTTTGTCCAAGTATTTCAGTTAAAATATGAAAACCTTTCACAACTTTTGTATGACTTCATTTGTAAAAGTCAATTCTTGTACATGATCATGGTTACAAAGAACATACTTTATGACGCCATTAGTGAAATTTCATGTTTTTAGGGGACGGCCCACGAGGAAGTGAACGAAAATCTTGGTATCAAATGAATAGGTTGAAATTGGTATCAAATGAAAGGTCTGTTCAAGATAAATTAATTGCCACAAACCGAACTTCGAAAGGTTTCTTTTCCACAGTAGCGGTCATTGTAACTTCAAAGTAACCGATTTGAACAATATTATTTCTCCACTATTTAATGGTTTTAAGTAAATTATTATAACCAACAATTATACTTTATCGAACACAATTATTAAAACAAATTAAATCATGAAATTATGTATGATAAGTTAACGATGGTGTGAAGGTGTTTCCAAATTTTTTTCCACCCTGTATATAATATTTTGTACATGCAATTCCATGATGAAGAAATGGAAAATCGGGATTTAACGTAATTTGTAATAAATGAAAAAGTAATTGTTAAACAAAATGTGTCTGTTAACATCCCAAAATCAGTAGCCTGAAAAATATGATGTGTTCAATATTATTTTTGTATGTAATGTTTTTACGATAAAATTGTATTGTTTATTTCTATGTATTAAAAGTGTTACAAAACTAATAAACTTTATAAGTGTCTTTTAGATCCTTGAACGCCATGAAGTATTTTGTGAAACTAAATATCCTTTGCAAAGATGATGTCCATGTTGGATATGTGTATTTCAAAATAGAGTAGAATGAAATAAAAAAAACAATTTATGCAAGCAATGATGATAATATGTTTGTAAACTCGTTGGCGACCCTTCTGCAGAAAAAATCGCTGTCAAACATTCTAGTCGTATTTTACAAAGTAATGCTTGTTCTCATATTATATGAACTTTTTCAAATTTTTAAAAGGTTTGAATGATTATATATGTTAAAACATTATTCCATAACAATAATATAACTGAACTTAATATTCCAAAGAAGCAGAATCAGTGATTCTCTGGTTTATAGTCATTCAAATACCAAAGGCTGTGAACAGTTTTAACAACATAGTATTTGTTATAGTTGGACAGTCATGTATAATGTGTATTCTGTAAAGGAAAACTATTGTAAATATTTATGCAAGGTCATAGTTAATACAGCAATACAAACAACGTTTTTATTTTTATCATTACTAAATCATTTTTAATTTTCACATAATACGTATTTTAATCTTTAATACGAAAGCGTAGAGCCTACAACAGTTAATTCTCCAAATTTCCATGTAGATAGAGAGCTGACATTTTGTAAACTGTTTCTTTAGCTCTTATATAGGACAACTAAAGTATTTTCATCTTGATAAAGCACTCTCAAGGGGTAAAAACCACCCCTAAAAGATGGTTCCATAAAGAGTTGATTTTAGTAATTAATAACAGCGGTTTCGTAGATAAATAAGCAAGTTTATTTTTAATGTTTGATATTATACTTTTGATGTATCTATATTTATAAAAGAGGATTTTTGTATATATATATATATATATGTTTGAAGTTTATGCGCTGCCAAACCATCCAACCGATCGCCATGAAACTTTAGGATGTTGTTCTGTATACTCCCGAAATGATTTCTGTGAAGTTTGATGCAGATCCGTCCACGGGGTCCCGCCCCACGGGCTTCTAAAGATCCCATGTTATTCAAATGGAGAATCTGAATTGTTTACAAAATAACATATGACTGTGTGGTTTAATGTAGTTTCACATGCCATAAGCAGATTGAAGTTCTCACAACAACAGTACTGTTAAATGATAAATATAATAAAGTACCCTTTTATTCATTTTTTATAAAAATATATTACCGGTTTCGGCTCTTAGGCCGTCTTCAGATAGTAAATAATCTAACCTCAGGTAATATATTTTTATAAAAAATGAATAAAAGGGTACTTTATTATATTTATCATTTAATTTATTAAAATAGTAGCCCTAACGTGAACTAGTTTATACATAAACAGTACTGTATATGTTTTGATTTATTGTAGTTCAACATTTCACCTTGAGAGTGTAGTACACACTACTTTTACTTGATTAGGTGATCTGTATTTGGTGTTAACCTTTTTTCCTCGGTAATTAAAACATGTGGTGAAACGTGAAAATAAAAAATAAATAATTATTTGTTTTGCAGTTTACTTTTTATGACATGCCTCCTAAAAAAACTAATATTGGTAGAAGTAGCAAAAATGCTCAAATTCTTTCAGCTATTAGGTTCTAAATCAAACTCAATATTATGACCGGCGAAGCGGGCGGGTACAGCTAGTTTTTAATATTATACTATGGGTTTAATCTTCAGCTGTTAAACAAAAACAAATGAAATTAACACGTTTAAAATAGGTTAAGTATAGCATCGGGTATTTATAGTAAGTATTTATAGTAGTGAGATAATGTAAATAAGTTTAATATTGTGATTTTAGGTTATACAGTTAATCTACTATTATTTGTAGTGAAAAGTCACATGCCGAGGCCGATGTGTACCGAGCGCAGTCGGAGTTGGCACGCGAAGCGTGCAGGGGTGTTTCCTAGTTTTGATATATAAAGGATTCCTGTCATCGCACTATTTTGATCTGGTTTACACTATGATAGTTACCAATGTATAAAGACATTTTTTTTTTTTTTTAATTGACTATGAAAACGATGCCATGACTTGACGAACATTGACGTGACTTAGTTGCCAAACGGTCACAAACATAGTACTACTAATAACATTAAACCCGTTCCAAAAACATTTTATATGACTTATCCTGATACTAAATTGCCGAGAACCATCATTATCTGTTTTTTTTTTTAAATCTTGGAGTACTTCCTTTAATATATATGTTCATTTTCAAAGTACTTAAAATGTTTTATTCCAAAAGTGGAAATTTACTAAATTTAGTTAATATTTTTAAACAAAAGCTTAGACATGCATCTAACTTTCCAATCCCAAGACCTAACAGTACCTTTTATTCTAAGTTTTTTACTTTTGTAGCTCCAAGATTGTTTAATACACTTTCACTAAATATAAGAAACGTGGAAAGTAAAAACATATTTTTGAAGAGAGTAAAAAAATGATTATTTACAATTGAAAATATTGAGTAATATTTTGTGATACTGCATTAGGGTAAATAGTATAATATACTAAGGGATGGTTTTTTTAATTGTTTCCTATGATTCGTTGTTTATTATTTTAATACCTGAAATTAATTAGGTGATTTGTTTTATCTTAGTATGTTATATGCGTATTTTTTATTTTCTCTTTAACTTGTTTTAATATTTTAAATGTTCATTTCTTAGCATACAAAAGTTTATAATGAGTATAATTACAAGCACTGAGCAACCTCTTTTATTTATTAACAGGAATATTTTTAGTTTAACATAGTATATATTTGTTGTAAATACTTTAGAATATTACTGTAAGGAAGATTAGGAATATAATGTTGTTTATTTGCTACCGCATTGGTCTTTTTGTTGAAATATTATTGTTGTAATGGAACCCCAAAACAGATCTATGATCTAAGGGCCCCTATTTATTTTCTCAACAGATTTACATTTAATTGGTACTAAACATATGTATGATACAGCTGCAGGTTGGGTAATTGTATGTACATGTTAAATCATGTATGTGTGTATATATTTATTTGTATCTATCCATTTCTTGTATAGGAAGGCAGCATTAGGAGTACAATTATGTTTGATTTTTTATCTTTTTATGTATAAAATGAAAAAATAAAACTTTATTATTATTACTTCCTACCTTTTTTAAGAAAGATTATTATTTAAAAATACAACATGGTAAAGACTTACCTAATTTTACTATCCACCAATCATTAAATACAATAAATTAGCTGAATTATATACAGCAATGCAAAAGCACACTGATTTAATTAGAAATATTTTAAATAATAAATTGTAAAAAGTAAAAAAGTATATTCACTTAAAACCTTACGAGTCTCTCACTCATGAGTTTTTGTTGCCCACGGAAAACAATAGTTACCGTGTGAACATTTACCAATATATGTCAATTTATTTAATTTATTCTAAAGTAGTATGTCCTGTGGCATTTTTTAAAAAGAATTTTCTTAACATAGACTAAACAAAATAAACTTTAAGGAAGCTAAATGGGGAAGTCAATAAGAACAAGAAAAGACTTATCAACAAGGTAAGGCTTTCTAAGGGAACGATTTCATTTGTATTGTTTGAGCTTAGTGAGATCGTGCGTTCCTTTGAAAAAAAAACACCAGTCTTACTTTGACAATTTGGTCCCTTTCCTTCACATTTCTGCTTATAATTTGTTTCCAGAGGGGCACAAGAAATTTTATAGTATATAATGATAAATTCTCTTTCAAAGAAAGACTGAGAATTTATCTTACCAAGGGAATTCTCTAGTGAGTTTTACTAAAAATGACAACATTTTAAAAACCTTTTTACTATTTGCTTTAAAATTATCATTCAATAAATAACAATACTGTAAGCCATATTTAATTTTTTTACTACAAAAATATATCCTAAAACTCCGTCCGACCACCGTATCACGCAATTTTCCATTATTTTTTATACTTTTGCTGTATAGGATGTATAATATATTATTGTTAAAAAAAGTCTCTATTCAAAACAAGTAGTTTAGTGATTATTTTGATGAAATTCACCTGTATATAACTTTAAATTTAATTAAAATAGTTAAAAAATACTTTTGGAATTTTCATCTTCATAATGACCTTTCAACTTCAACTGCCATTTCCCGAAAATTTGTTTTTAGTGTTTAGTTCCACAATAGTTGATATATCTCAGAAAATAATAATGATAAAAACTTCAAATTTGTACATACTTTTCTAGACAATATTCTATAAATTTTGGCGAATTTCATTCATAATACCTATTAATTATTATTTTAAAAAATAAAGGGACATTAATTTTTCAAATTTTCTAAATTTATTTTTAAATGGAGAAAAACTATTAAGGACCATCCATGCCTCAAATTTCTAATATATGATTAGGCTAAAAAAGTACAAACTTCATCATAATAGCTTTATTAGTTTTTGAGTTCTATCAAATCTAAAATGTATCTTCAAATTTTCCAAATAAACTATAAATATACGTAAGTAAAATCTTTCAAAAACTAAAAATTACCAGACTTCATTTTATTTTAAACAAATAAGTTTATAAACAAATCTAAAAGACCTAAACACACACAAAAAAAAACAAAAAAAAAACTCATATTTCAATAGTGAGTCCCTTTAACTTAAATTTTGTCAAAAGCATGTTAGTGTCTATTTGCTTTACAAGCCAGATTTTTCTCTATAAATGCATTTGTTATGAACATTTTGAAGAATGCCGTTCACATTAAATATATTTTATTTAAGTAAACTTTCTTGAACACAGTTATAATTAGATAGTTTTCTACCATAACATGGGATTTCATACTGAGATCAGGTCCATAAGGATATGACACTTAATTCGTTGAATCGACAGTTTTCAATGAAAAAATTTAACATAATTTTTATCATGACATAGAACAACACCTGAGTGATAACAAGTATGTGATAAGTTGATTGACCATTTGAAAATATTTATGGTTGCAAAGTTAATCAGTTTATTATTTTATTACTGCAAGCTCCTTCAGTTAGAGATTTGTATACTTGTAAAAACACTTTGTTGATAAAACAAAACAAATGTTAGCTTAAATAATATCAAATTAGGAAATTAGAAAAAAAATACTATAGACATTTATTATGAATGTATTTTTGACACCAAAGTGGTCACCATATTCTTAACCTCTATAAATAGACATACCTTGGTCACTACTAAAGTTTCTACACGTTAATATTTATAGTAAATATTTCTTTGGATATATTTAACAAGAAGATAGGCTACATTTGCCAATAATGCCCAGACTACTGTTTTCTGAGGATGACAATTTCACGAAGTGCGTCATTACCATAAAATGAGGTCCGTTTTCAGCTGTTCCAGGACCTTAACTGGAATGTCCTTCCAGTTGTGTGATGCTTGTTAGGGTTAGTGATCCAGCAGAATTGTTGAGTAACAGAATAAACTATTTGAAGAGAAATGTTATTTCGTACTTGGCATTGAAAATATAACAAATATTTGAATATCATATTATTTGGTAAATCTGTAAAAAATTATAAGCGTAGTATTTTATTCTGGTTTGATATATAGAGAGAGATCAAACCAAACCAATATTGTATATTATTTAAAAAATCAATAAATGCACATGGATTGTTATAATTATTAGTGTTATTATTTTCTAGTATTGTTGTCGAAAAGGTATTTACTTTTTGAATTAATATTATTTTTTAGTTGTTTTAAAAGTTCACAATAATTGTTCTAGTATAATATATTTGCCATGTAAGCTGTATAGAAAATATTAATTATAAAAAATATTGAAATGCTCCATCCAAACATTCAGTGATGTTGGCCCACCTACCCTCCCATACACGTTCAGTATTTAATATATTTCTAATTCCTTACTACTATTTATTACATTATTCACTTTAATAATAAAATAAAGTCAATAAAATTTTAAGTAACAGAGTTTTTAAGTATGTAAAAAATTAACAAAAGGCAATATACATAGTTTTTTGTACATAATGTCTTTTATGAAATAACACAAGAATATTAAATAATGTATATAACATTTACAATCTATATTTTCTGGTGATAACCCTGTCAAGGTACTATCTATATTATTTACATGATAACCAGACGTTTCACCGATGTATGACGTGGCATCCTCAGTGGAATGTATAGAAAATATTGATTCTAGTTCTGACACCGGCCACTTGACCATTATGGCTAATGAAGAAAAATAAATTAAAACATGACAAAATATTTTAAAAACTAAGGGTTGTTTGACATTTATTTGCTAGCTTAGGGTCGTTATAATTGTTAAAATGTTGGAACTCTGCAACATTTTGACTAAAAAAATAATTAAAAAATAATAATAGAATAAAAACAGCACTTTTAGTGTTGGTAATTCGAAACAGATTAGTGTGGTGTTGTATATACTTAAAAGATTTGCCATTTTAATATTTTGTTTTTTGTTATGATAAAATTATAAATAATTACAATAATTGTCAATAATTGCAGACCTGCAATTATTGAGTATGCTTCTAATATGAACGAAATAGACTTAATGTTTATAATGGGTCAATAATTTGACCTGAATAAAGTTGAAATCTTTTATGTTCTACCAGTTACCAAATTTATTGATTTTGGAAGTTGTTCGTAGTGAAAACTCATTGATACATTTTTAAATTTCAACCAAATATTTTCATAGATCAAATCATACATTC
>JAQJVL010007635.1:0-23026 GCA_035578905.1 Stictocephala bisonia
AAGTAAGCTTGATGTCTTTCAATCTTCTATTGATAAGGAAGCCCCCGACTTGATATGTATTTCTGAGCATCACCTGAAACAGTTTGAGTTCAACGTTTTTGAGGTTGCTTGGGTATGTTGGAGTCTCCTTCCTTTGCCGTGGAAACCTAAGTAAAGGTGGAGTTTTGTATCTTTGCAAGGGAAACGCTAAATATCGAGAAGGTTGATGTTTTTGGGGTACTGCCTGGAGGGCAAGTGTGAATTGGCGGCTGTAAAGGTAAGCTTTTATAAAAGAGTTTTTCTCATTGTGGTGGTTTACAAGCCAACTCCCTTTTCCGGCCTCTCTTGAGGAACACAGGGCTTTCTATAGTCATATGTCATTATTCCTAGATAAAAGTTATGTCAACCGAATCATAGTACACTTGTGGTAGGTGACTTCAACGTAGATTTATCTGATTCAGGCCTAAAGGTTGATGAGCTGGTGCATACCATGGAGTGTCATGGATTGAGGAACATTGTCTGGTCATTTACGAGGGAGTTTAAAGAATCTAGGTCTCTTATTGATCACGTATACACTGATCTTCCTCAAGATCATGTCACTGCATCTGTTCTTGTGACTGCCTTGGCAGATCACCACGCCCAGATGACTGTAGTCAAGCTTGCCTCCACAAAGGGATGCTTCACCGAGGTTTCGCTCTTGCCGGTCATTCACTGAGGAAAACACGTTGATATTTAATCATTTTCTTGCTCATGAGCAGTGGGATGAGGTTTATAGCGCAGTTTCAGTTGAAACAAAAATGGAGAATTTCATCTCTACGATTTCTTTTTATATAAACCAGGCTTTCCCAGAAAAGAAGATAAGGTGCAAAAAGAAAAAGTTTTATAGCAAAGTTTCCTTAAGCAAAGAGCAGGCTGATCTTCGGGACTTAGTCAGATGGTGGTACTTCATTACCAAAGATCTAGAGAGAGCAAACCCGCTAAGACAACACTACCTAAGACTGAAATATCAATATCGTAATAGTATAAAAATCTTCAAAGTGTCTCAAGGTGTCCAAACAAATCAGTAACTCTTCTAACAAATCGAAGACCATGTGGAACATTATTAATGAAAATAGGGTCACCTCAAAGTCACATAATGAATTTAATTTTGCTGTAAAAAATAACAATGGAAAACTGGTCAGTCATCCTAAGGAGATCTCCAACCTTTTCAATGATTTCTTCATAAGTATAGGACTAATCACAGTGTTCCAACTTGAACGGCAAGAGTGCAAGTTCCCCTTCTAATGAATACTCTTCTTCGAATTCCTTCTTCTTAAGACCTGTAAGCGTAGTAGAAGTTATTGATTTGATAAATTCATTACAGCCTAAAACGGCATCTGGAACTGATAATGTATCGTCTAAGCTCCTGAAATCCTGCTCAAACTTTCTAGCAAATCCTCTAGTAAACATTATCAACAGCTCATTTGAAACTGGAATATTTCCCGACTTTCTGAAGCTTTCAGTTGTGAGTCCAGTTTTTAAGAAAGGAAAAAAGGAAATGCTTGACAACTATAGACCATTGCAATAACATCTTCATTCTCTAAGATTTTTGAGAAAGCAGTTTTAAATAGATTGATTTCTTTCATGGATAGATATAGTATTTTATTTTCTGGTCAATTCGGCTTTTTAAAGGGCAAGTCTACTGTAGATGCCATGTTTTCTCTTATTAACATAGTTGTAAAAGAGCTGGATCAAAGAAAATCTGTTGTGGGTGTCTTTTTCGATCTCAGAAAAGCCTTCGACATGGTAAATCATGGTCTGCTGCTTGAAAAAACTTGAAAGCATTGGGATTCGGGGCACTGCTCTAAAGTGGTTCTCCTCCTTCCTTATCGGTCGCAGGCAAATAGTAAAGATACCCTCAATAGTTCAAGACTGTATGACATTTTCATACTCAGATGAGAAGCTTGTCATCTCTGGAGTCCCTCAGGGTTCCATCCTGGGCCCGTTGCCTGTTTATTTTATATATATATGACTTAAAATCAAGCGTCCTTGAGGGGAATCTGTGTCTCTTTGCCGATGACACATCACTGGCCATATCTCGTCAGACACGGACAAGACTTGGAAATCGCCTCCTATACTGAATCAAACAACATTGTACAATGGTTCCAAGAAAATTTCTTGTGTGTCAATTCAAATAAGACTAAACTACTTGATTTTTCCATTGGCCATAAAGAGACATTTCCCTAAACTTTTTCCATAGGAGAAAGTATCGTTACTGCGGAAGATGGTGTAAAATTCCTGGGGCTCCACCTTGACGCCAATTTGAAATTTCACTCTCACATTCGAACATGTCGCGAGCCGTTTGTCGTCAGGAGTTTTTTTATATAGGACGTCTCTCCACCTATTCCAGCATTGAAATTCTTCTTTCAGCATATTATGCCCTTATATATCCTTTTCTCTCATATGCAGTTGCCATTTGGGGATCTGAGAGCTCTTATACAAAGACTCTTTTCATTCTTCAAAAAAGAGCTGTGAGGATAATTGCAGGAATTGGCCAAACAGAATCATGTGCCCCCTACTTCAAAGATTTCAATTTGCTCACTTTTCCATCGATTTATATTTTGGAGTCACTTATTTTTATGAAAAAGGAACCAGCACATTTTTCTCTGAATTTCTACCATCTTTATATAGTAAAACCAGGAACAAGTACAACTATAACATACCACCACACAGATCACACTTTTTTCAAAAACCACACATTTTATAACTGTATACAAATTTTCAATAACCTTCAATCAATCTAAAACAAGAATGTAATTTTGTTACCTTTAAAAGAAATGTGAAAAGTTTCCTCCTTAAACATAGCTTTTATAGTGTTAAGGATTATTTTGATAAGAAATGTGTTTATAGCTTTTAAATAGATTCTTGTAAAGACGATTGCTAATGCAAGTTACTTTGTTTGATGGCAATAAAGATATTTGTATTTGTATTTGTATTTGTATTTGTATCTATCTACTCCACAAGAAAGGGAAAACTTATGAGATACAAAACTACAGTCATTCTTGTAACAACTTTTTCCAATTGATCGTCCAATGGATTATGCTATTATGGCTTAGACGTGATCTTTAAGCCAATAACATCAACCTTGTAAAGCAACATGGCTTTATCCCTAGAAGTTCAACTACAACAACTGCCCTGAACGATTTCATCAAAAACTTAATAACATCAAGAAAACCTGGATACTGGAAAACAAATATAAACACGTTTATAGATTTTAACTAATGATTTTAACAGCCTTGACCACAATCTGATTGTTATATATGAAGTTAATTTGTAGTTTCGACAGCTGTATTAAAATACAGTATTATTATCATGTTTTGTTTTTGTTTTGGTTCAGTATGGTAAATAAATGTACTCAGTTCGTAATTAACTATTTAGTGATTTCTTTTTAAAACTTCTATTGAATATAATAATAAAATATCATACTGGCGACGAGGATGGGATAAAAATAATACCAGGATGCCTAGAAAACAAAAAGGTCCAGAATTTGTGGATGTTCCAGATAAAACTTATTTAAAAGAAAACCATACGTGGCAGCCTAGCAAAATTCCAAGTTTCGAAGATTCTAACTGCTCATGGGAGCATTATTATCGGAGCTTGTTAAACAAGTTTGAATCAACCAATATATCAGATGAGAAGAAAGTTTTAGCGCTCTTGGATGCAATTGGGGAACAAACATATGCTAAGGTAAGCGGTATTTGTTCACCTGAATTTCCAGAAAGCAAAACTTTGGACCAGCTTTTGGATATTTTAGCTAAGCATTTCAATCCAGATCCCAATAAGTACGCTGAAAGAGTTAAGTTCCATGCACGATTGCAAAAAAGATAAGAATCTATCCAAGCTTTTTCAATGGATCTAAAACGTCTATCAAGGTTTTGTAAATTTCCATCTGAGTGGTTAGATGAGGCTTTGTGTACACAGTTTATTATCAGAGTTAAGGATGAACAACTTGGGTTGAATTTATTTTCTTTAGAAAACCTTAATTTTTTAAAAAGCAATAGAGTACAGTTTGACTTTTGTGAGCAATATAACAGATAATTTGAACCTTAGATCTAAACCAACTGTACATTGTACAAATGAAACGAATTTTGAAACAGGGGTATTGAAACTCAAACCAACATCAGAATCATTTAGTAAGGTAAATGAAAAGTGTTATAGGTGTGACAGTACTGATCATTTCAATAAGTGTCCATTTCTTAAATCTAAATGTTTCCGCTGTGGGAAAATTGGCCATATATTACGATCTTGTAAGACAAAACTTCCCTATTCAGCTCAACAGTTAGTTGATAAGGTTGACGAAGAATGTTATAAAGTACAGGACACAGAGTCTAAAATTTGGAAGAACAAACACATTCTAACGGTACCCGTGCAGCTAGGGAAGTGTACAGAGATCTTAGGGATCGTGAACACACGTCACATATGGTTTAAGAACTATCTTTCACCAACTTTTACTCATCTTTTTAATTTAGTAGCTACCTTTGAAAGCTATAGGATATATATGGCCTACTTTAAGATACCATCTTTTTGAGGCATATACGTAATTTTCATGTTTGAACATAATTTAATCATTGTTATGATGTACTAAATCAGGCGACTAAAATTATAATTGGTCTGTAGTGTAGTTATTTACATCTAACATAATCATGGGCTGAATATGTTCAGTTTGATCCAAATCAGAAACGTAACAAATGTTTAAAGGGATCAGCTGATAACCACCCAGTTCAATTGTCACAGGGTTATTAATTATTGACACTTTCTACGGAATAGTTGTACTTAAATAGTAACAATAAGTACATTTGCACATCTACACTCATTATTCTCATTCGAAATCCACCCATATCTTTATACTTGGTGTCTTAACCCTTAGGACGCGTAAAACGGCATATCTAGGCATTGCAACATTTGTTCTAAACGCGTAAAACAAGAAATCTCACAAATAGACGTTCTTTACTTTATTTGTTTTAATAGCTAACAAAATATTCATTATATCTGTTTGATATGTTTATTAGAGCTACGCGACGGTTGCCGACAATGGTGGATGGTTTTAAGGCCACTGACCTTGAATGACCCGGCGCCGACTAATCAAAGCAATGTTGTCTACAGTGTATTATGACATTTCTCACCCCGGCCGAGTCAGCCCTGACGCACCAGTTGTTGTTCACTCCTCTGTCTGCTTACATCAACTTTACTTTTTGCCGTTGTTTACTGTTACTTATTGTGTTATTCTGTTATTAGTTTTTACAAAGTTTAGTTTTGTTATCTTATTTATAGTGAATGTCTTATTATGTTATTTTAGTTATGTATTTGTGACATTGTAAATACTTTTTCGTTCAATTTAGTGTCTGAAATAATGGCAAACTCGGATGATAGTGACTTTGAAAATGTTATTGATGGTGTTCTAAATGCCTCTTTTTCAAGTGGATTTCAGCCAGAAAATGTGCTACAGGAGTATGATCAGGAGGATATTATAATAAATAATATCAGAAATAATGATTCAGAGTGATGATGAACAAAATAGTGAAGAAGCCAGTCAATTATCTATACCTCAAGTAAGTAACACCACGGGTAAGCACTGTAATATTGCTAGTGATAGGGTAGATGTAACAGGCCAATCAGGGACCTACAAAAACAATTCCAATTTATAAAGTAAATAAGGGGTCAAACATAACTATTTCTTTTGATCATGAAACAAGACCAATCGATTATTTTTATCTATACGATTACATTTTAAATTATATTTATAATGAAATAAATGACTTTGCTAATAAGAGAAAAGCCACAATACCCTCAACTCGTTCACATCTAAATAAATGAGATGATATTTCGATTTCTGATCTCAAAGCATTTCTTGGTGTTATATTGAATATGGGTCCAATACCACTAAATACTGTTGAAAGTCATTTCTCTACTAAAATGGACACAGTGAATTCCCCATTTTTCTTATGTTTCTGCCAAGGATGCGTTTTTAAATTATTTTTTGGAACATCCATTTCAACCATAGCGAGGGTCACCAACTTAGAAAAAGAGGATTTTCAGTAAGTTTCAGGGTTTTATAACCCACAAAAGCTCGTGAAATTTGGAATGAAATTCTTTGTTTTATCTGCTTGCAAGAACGGGTATATTTACAATTTTATCCCGTATTTCGGAAAAGAAACGTTGATCCGAAACTGTAGTTTAATAAAACCATTGATTTTACTATACATAGAAGATGGTTCCATTCAATGTTAAATATTGAGACATGGAATATGGGAGCGACCGTGCTGCAACCTGTCGTCAATCAAGTTAAAGAGGTCGAAATTGCTTCCAGTTTCGACTGTTCGGTTGTACAACCTGTGAGCACTAAAGGAAACTAATCACTCCCTCTCATTCCCCAATTCTCTCTCTCGTTCTCTTGAGACGAGCGTCCGGAAGTACTTGTCTACTGTCGCCCCTCCACCTGTCTACTATCGCTGATTGGCCTTGATAGTGAGTCAAAGTGGGATATTATTCCGTGCTGTGGTTTGTCTTGCACGGAAAGGAATCATGAACTTTTATTTAGGCCTTAGGGGTTTGTGAATATGAAAAATGTTAGGGGACATATTTTTGTTATTTTGTCAATGTAAATAACAGTATGTTACAGATGTTTAGTTAAAACATTATGCATTATCTAAAATGATGTAAATACTGCGTTTGTAAGTTTATTGATATTTTAAGTAATTGTATGTTTAGAAGTAGCAAGAAAAATGGTGGTAGTTCTAAATTGTTAAAGGCTAAATTGTCAAGTCTCTGGATAACACAAAATATTTTACATAAATTTGAGACGTAAAAAATGATATAAAATTTCTACGAGAAGACCATTTGACAGAGTGTTTTCCAAATTATTTTGCAAAATATACTAATGAATTAAATAATCTGATTAATTTTACAAAAAAACAATTATTATTCAACATTATTGGAAAACTGTAAAGGTGATATATCTGAGAAGTGGAAGGTAATAAATAACTTAACAAGTGGTTTTTCAAATAAAATAGTTGAGCTAATTGAATTGCCAAATGGCAAAGTTATGCGTGAGCCTTCCGTCATTGATAAGATAAACAATCACCTTATCGCAATCCAGTCTAGCCGTCCAGACGTTGTACATTCCAATACCCTTCCACCTTTACGTACTTACTATCAATAAATATTCTTTCTTTATAACTCCAACAGATTTAGATGAAATTAAGAGTATTGTTAAGCTTTTAAAAAATAAAAAATTAACTGGCTCTGACCAAATTAATGTACATATACTGAAAAATATAATTGATGAGATTACCAGTTTTAGTTCACTTAATAAACAGTAGTTTTATCAAAGGCATTTTTCCTGAGAGCCTGAAGTTAAGTTCAGTGGTCCATATTTTGAAGGACAATAACTCTATAAAACTAGATAACATAATACCTATCAGCTTGTTATCTGTATTCTCTAAGGTTTTTGAAAAAAAAACAATGATTAAAAGGCTCCATAGGTAGTTATTTATCTAAGTTAAATTTTCTTAATCCACGTCAATTCGGTTTTATCAAAGGAAACTCAACTGAGGATGTATTATTAGAAATATCAGAAATAATGTATAACAGTTTAATTATTCATTAATTTATCATCTGTCATATAGTTTACATTTAATACTAGAATTAACCCTTTATATTATTGAAATCATTATTCATTTTACATCAAGTAATTAAAGCTTCTTGTCAATATTGCATTGTATAATTATTGTTGTATTTTTAATTATAAATGAATATTCCTTTTCTTTAAAAGTAAATTGAACTATTTGTCATACATACCACAATATTAAAATCTGCTTTCGGGTCACGCCGTGGACACTGAAATGTGTGTGGTAGGCCTACCGAAAGTTTTAATATTCGTTGTTTTCCTCATGTGTGAACTGTGTTTGTTAAGTTTTAATTATTTTGTGACGCGTCCCACTTGGACTTATTTGTGTTCTTTAACCTGAAGATGCCGTTCATATAGTTTTGTTAGTTCTTGTCATTGTTTGTTCTGTTATAATTAAAAACGCCACAGAGTGCGGCTATAGTTTATTTTGTTATTATTTAGACCCTGTAGCTACTTAAAATTAGTTATTTCTTATGTTATTGCTGGTCACGCTACTTGTGAAGTGTTACCAGTGTAATTCCAGAGTGTCTTTACCAGAGAAATTGAAAATATAAATAAATTGCAGTTTATCCATACTTTCACATCTAGTAAAATAATAGAAACGTGTATGAAAAACAGATGTGTTAACTTTAATTATATTCGCCTTAGACATACTTTTTACAATGGTCTGATTCAATCAATGTTATAGAACGGAATTTTTGAAAGGGGGACATAAAACAAAATTTAAAATAATTTCAACCTGATTAAAATAATGAAAATTGAATCTAAATAATCAGTAGTCTAGTTATATTCTATCACGATAATATTTCCTAACCAATTTCAATTGAGATTGTTTTTCTCAAGAAGTAATAATAGAGTCACAACTCTTCATGATTCCGAAAAAAAAAATAAATAAAAACTGACCATTCACCAAACAATGAAATATTTTACAAACAATCATGCAATTACTTGGAACCAAATAATATGTTAATGTTACAGACAGTAATAATAAAACAGACGTTTATAATAAAATTAAAAATAATGCTATTTTAAATTAAATGCCTATACACAGATTGTCTGAATCAGGCCATAAGATGAAAGCTATTTTTATCTTATATTTAGTAAAAAAATTAGCATGTAAATTAGTGGTTTTGTTATGATTTTTTCTAACCCTATCATGAAATTTGAATCTCACCTAGGTTTTATATTTTGCCCAGTATTATTCTATATAAATATCATAGGCCTATTTCAATATTTATTTTGTCAAAGAAATAAATAATGTCACATTTTTTAATATTTCACTACATTATATATTCCTGGAATATTTGCTGATTAATTTCATAATTGAAATGGGAGTCATTGATTGGATTTGAAAACAATTTATTTTTTAATCAATTACCGAATATGAAAAAAATTAATGATTGAGTACAACAGTCAATTTAATCAACTAATCGATGGTTAAATTATGCAATAAATAAAGATTTTTCAGATGGGCTATATAATATAAAAATGTTTACTTAAATCAGCAGTAATTATCGCCAGCATTGCCGATAAGTTAGCGGTCTATTCAAGTGTATCTATGTACAAATACACGGTATGTTAATCATATAAATCAATATGGTGTTTTAATTTATTCAGTTAAAAATATTTCTTTATTCAATATAAATGTCACACTGAGTTTTAATGTAATAGTATCAACACAGTATCCTTTATTATTCGAAAGAGATGCAAGCAAATAAAAAACAGAGAACTCAGATAAACGTTGGCAATATGGAATAACGGTAACTATTATCTAAGCAGGACGTTGTTTGTGTGTGGGACCTGAGGAAGGAGAGGGTGGTGCAGCTGTCTGGAGAATGGGAGAGTGGGTTAAAAGGAGGGAAGTGAGAGAGAGACAGAAGAGCGTGTGAGAGATAGAGGAAATAGGGCTATGCGCAGCGCAGCGTGGGGCCTCAAAACAGTTTTGGGGCCTCGCCACAACTCTCCCATATGCATGGAGTATCTCTTTATATAGTAAAATCAATGATAAAACCTACCCAAATTTTGAAAATCGAGCGAATCTGTGGTTTACTGTGATAAGAACAATGAAACGTCAGGACTTCATGTATACACTGACCGCTATTATACGAGCCCAGAACTAGCCTCAGAGCTTCTGAAAATAAACTGTAAACTTACAGGGACTGTAATGACTACTAGAACTGGTATGCCACCTCGTCTTAAACTGAAAATTAAAAAAATTAAAAAGGGTGAAGTAACTTTATACAGAAAAGGGGACACCATGGTTTTATGCTGAGAAAAAAGAGTTGTCACCATGCTTAGTACTTATAGTAAGGGTAGCAAAAAAGAGATGACTGAAGTACCAAATAAATGACCAGATCAATCTGCTGTTCCAAAGCAAAATGTAGTTCTAGATTATACAAAGCACATGGGGGCTGTGAATCGTAACGATCATTATAATTCCTTTTAGCAATTTTTGCGCAGGACTAAAAATTTTTATAGGAAAATTTTCTTTTGGCTGTTAGAAGTGGCTGTGGTTAATTCATATTTATTATACAAGAATGTTCAAGGACAATTTAGTCAAAAACCAATGACTCGTGCAGAGTTCCGACTGAGCCTGATTGAAGACTTGGTATCAGAGAAGATGGCGCTCCAGAGGAAAATGAAAAGAGGTTGTAAACCACAAGGACCCCCTGAGGAACCACTAATGGGAAGACATTTTTTTAGCAAAAAAAAAAAAAAACAGAAGTGAACTAGATATGTTGTGTGCATAAATAAAGTAATGAGAAAGAACACAATCTACTTTTGCAAGACTTGTGTAATCACTCCAACTCTACACCCAGATGAGTGTTTTGAGTTATGTCATACTCAAAAAAAATGTTTGAATAAATATAAGTATTTTTGTGAATTGTCAATGGCATCCAAATGTGTAACACTATTTTTTCAAAGAGGTCTGTAATGTGTTCTATAAAATTATTTCCTAATAAATAAAGTGTCTTATAATTGAATATTTTGCATTTTTTAATATCAGTTTTCTAAATAAAAACTATTGTATAAACAAATTATTTATAGTTTTTTATTTCAAGTATACCTATATAAACTAAAAACCAAAAAGAACTTTAGACAAAATGAAATTTGTTTATTAATTATAATTACATGCTGTAAGAGTATTTAACATTTTAATTTAGCACTCAAAGGGTTAAGAATAATTTTTAAAAATTATGTAAACAAAACAGAATATTAATCAGAATTTATTGCTAATGAACTAAAGGATCATAACTAAATATATGTTTGGAATAATATCTTAAAAATTTTATTCTATATAATAACATAAAATTTTATCATATATAATTTTATATAATTTAAAAAAAAAAAAATAGCCTTGTTTTGATATCAAGGCTAAAATGTCAGCCCTTTCCTCTCCTCACCGAAATCCAAGGCGGACGGACTGGGAGTCCTATGCTGCGGAACTCTCGGCCATTGCGGGACTGGGTCCCGGGGGGGGTAGAGTACGAATAAGGTCTGTCGTGGAATTAGAGCAGGCGGCATCCTGCTTACAGGACGCGATCCTCGAAAGTTACCATGACAACTGTCCAATTTCAAACACACCGCCTAGACCAAAAATCGGGTGGTGGTCAAAATCCCTGGAAGCTAAGAAAAGGCGCGTTAGGATGCTTTTTAACCGCTCTAAGGTGGCCAACTGTCGGGAAGAGTATTGTTTAGCTCTTAACGACTACAATTCATCCATTCGTGATGCCAAGAAGGCTTCATGGCAAACCTTTTGTAGGGGCATTGACTCCATCAAAGAGGCAGCCAGAATCCAGAAAATCTTGGCTAGCGAACCTATCAACCCCATGGGCAGTCTTAGAACCAGCTCAGGGGAACTGACAACTCTACCTGGCGAAACGCTCAAGCTCCTTCTGGAGTGTCACTTCCCAGGGAATCTCGTTGACGATGCTCTGGAAGTCTCTGGCCCTCGAGAGATTAGCCCTATACCTAGGGCAACTCGAGAGGACTGGAGGCAAACTAGACGCATAGTCACCGTTTCCAAAGTTAAATGGGCAATCGACAAGTTCAGCCCATTTAAATCGCCAGGAGGCGACGGCATCTTCCCCGCACTGTTGCAGAAGGGCCCACCGAACCTCCACTTTCTACTTTGCGAAATCTTCAGAGCGAGCCTTGCCTTCGGGTATATTCCTCAGTCCTGGAGAGTCAGCAAAGTAGTTTTTATTCCTAAGCAGGGTCGTGGCGACTACACAAACGCCAAATCCTTTAGGCCAATTAGTCTTTCCTCTTTTCTGGTGAAGACCATGGAGAGACTCGTAGAATTTTACATTCGAGAAGGGGCGCTTAAAGACTCCCCTTTACATCGAAATTAGCATGCATATCTCCCGGGGAAGTCTTGTGAGTCTGCCCTCCATTGTCTGGTCAGACACCTTGAACATTCCCTGGAGAATAAAGAAATCGCTCTAGGAGCCTTTTTGGATATTGAGGGGGCATTCAACAACACCTCATATCAGTCAATTATTCGTGCTCTGGGACAACGTGGTGTAGAGCCTACCATTTGTAGGTGGGTCGACCACATGTTACGGGGCAGAAGAATTCAATCAACCCTTCTAAGTGAGGTGGTGGAGATTTCTGCGAGCCGGGGATACCCGCAGGGGGGAGTTCTTTCACCCCTCCTGTGGGACCTGGTGGTGGATGATCTCCTAGTCAGCCTCACTGAAAAGGGCATTTTCATACAGGGCTATGCGGATGATCTAGTCCTACTGGTCCGTGGCAAGTACCAGGGCACTGTTACGGACATCATGAACGACAGTCTGGAAGCAGTGAACTCCTGGTGTGCAAGAGAAGGGCTTGCAATAAACCCTTCCAAGACAGTAATAGTTCCCTTCACCAGGAAAAGGGTTCAGGGCTCCTTCAGAGGCCTGGCCCTTGGGGGGGTGTCTCTGCCTGTTTCATCGTCGGTTAAGTATCTGGGAGTAATCCTTGATCAGAAACTGACATGGAACCTGCATCTTGATAAAGTCATCCGCAGAGCTAAGTGGTCCTTTGTGACCACTAGGCGCTGTGTGGGCTCTACATGGGGCCTGTCACCCCATGTCTGCCACTGGCTTTACACAGCGGTCATCAGACCACAAATTACTTACGGGGCTTTGATCTGGTGGCCTAAGGTCAACCAGGTAACAGTCCGGGGTAGGCTTTCTAGCCTACAAAGACTTGCCTGCATGTGCATGACAGGGGCCTTTAGGTCGACCCCTTCTATTGCACTGGAGGTTCTTCTCAACCTGCCGCCCCTTGATCTCTTCATTATTGGGGAGGCTCGGGCGGCGGCTTATAGGCTTCAGCTAACTGGCCACTGGAGGGGGTCCTGCATAGGTCACTCCTCAGTGACCAATCTAGTAAATGACGAGATACTCTCAATGAAGTCTGACTTTGTTGGGACTAAGCTCCTTTTCGCTAGACCCTATACTGTGGACCTCAGGTTGAGGGAGTACTGGGACGGTGTTGGTAGCCCGGTTTCTTCTCACGACCGAGTTGTGTGGTTCACAGACGGGTCTAGAATGGGCAACAGAGCTGGATTTGGCGTCTATACTGGCAACCCTAGGACCAACGCTAGCGTGAGCCTGGGAGCGTATGGCACCGTCTTCCAAGCTGAAGTCACCGCAATCCTTCATTGTGCCGCCCAGGCGGTCGAGAGAGAGGTTTGTGGGAAATACATCCGCATCCTCTCAGACAGTCAGGCGGCCTTAGGGGCTCTGGACTCCTGGAAGGTCTCGTCTGGTCTAGTCTGGGAATGCGTGGAGACCCTCAGTATCCTGGGATCAAGAAACCAGGTCTCGCTGGAATGGATCCCAGGACATAGGGGACTAGAAGGCAACGAGCAGGCCGATGCCTTGGCTAGGGAGGGGGCTCTGAAGCCCTTCACTGGTCCTGAGCCGGCCTGCGGCGTTTCGATTGCAGCTGCCAAAGCAGCAATTAAAAACTGGGTCAGCGCCAGACATCTGGAAAGATGGCGGCGGTTCCCAGGGCAAAGACTCGGCAAGGTTCTTGTCAAGAAGCCCTCCCAGAAGTTGACAAAGTCACTTCTTGGATTAAACAAATCGCACGTTAGGCTGGTGGTGGGACTCATCACCGGCCACGGCAAATTCCGGAGGCATTTAAGAACGGTGGGACTCTTTGCGGAGGATCCCATCTGTCGCCTCTGTGGGGAGGACGAAGAGTCGGCAGAACACATTGTCCTGGAGTGTGAGGCTCCTTGGTGCCAGAAGAAGAGCACTTTTTGAAGGCTCACCTCTGGGACAGTTGGAAATTACCAATCTAGTGAAGAAGCTCCTTGACTTGGTCAAGGGCTGCCAGCTTTACGACGATTAGGCACCGGGATTGGCACAAAAAGCCTTAGGCTTCGTTGCAAGGGTTGGCTGGACCAACTATATATCCCCTGTCAAACTAAAACTAACTAAACTTATATAATTTATGGATATGAGTAATCTTTTTGCTGATTATTTCTCTTCGGTCTACAGACACCCATCATAGCCTCCACCTCAATACATCACGGACTCGCCACTAAATGTATCGCTGCTTACATTTTCATGCAGGGAGGTCTCTGAATGTATGGACAATTTATCTAAATGTTGGTCACCTCGCCAGATTGGACACTGCAGCTCGATTGAATTGGTCCAGAATCGCTCCCTCTACGGCTGATGGGTGTGAGGAGTGGAGTTGATTTTTACATGGATACGCAGGAAATTGCTCGGCAACATCGCATACTGTCACTCTCATCCAGAAGTAAAGATCTCGATCTTCTGTTTCTCAATATGCTTATGAATGGATCGATTGACTGCCCGGAGCTTCTCATGCTTATCGATCTCTATGTGCCTACTGGAACTCGCTTTCTTCAGACGTTCTCCAGACGCCGCTACACTACAGCATACGCCTACAACAGCATTATGCCTCGCTTGATGCGCCTGGATAATTCTGCTCAGCTGGAGTTCTTCTGTCGAAATGTCCAAAACTTTCGTGCGAGGGCTTTCTCCTGTGTGACCAATTTACCCTTTTTATAAATACTATATTATTGTTGATTGTTATGCAATTTATTGTATTGTTAATCTTTTTCTTATAAATTCTATGTATTATTGTTGGTTGTTATAAATTGTTAAGTGATTTTTGCCTATGTGCTATCTGTTTTTATTGTGTCTGATTTATATTTGTTATTTATTGTTCTATAGTATTGTTAACCTAATTTATTGATGTAGTTATTGTTATTTATTAATGGTTTAATTATTTTCTGAATAACTTGCCTATCTAGTGTTATTGCTATTTTTTGCAATTTTTTATATCTCTTATTCATATTATTTGTATTGGCGGTTTGCAATGTCTTGTTGTCAATTGTTGTGATATTGCAGTTATCCTTTATGTTGTATTTTTGTACACTCTTGCCTTACTAATTAGTCTTTATACATATTTAAGGTTTATATTCTATCATATCACTATACTTTCTTTTGTAAAATGGCGTTTTGATGTATATATATATCAATAAAATAAAAAACAGAAATGTGTTTGACAAAGCTAATTCTGGATCTTTACAAAACCAAATACAACACTTATAAACTTAACTTAAAACATTTCACACAAGTTAAGTTTTAAAACAATATCGAGCAATTGTAATATAAATTTTTTTAATAACTGCAATTTTAGTTAGGTGCATATTACCAACCTTAATATTGTACACAAATCTTACTGAACTAATAGCCTAAGAAATAAATAGGTTGTAACATTAAAATTTGGACCTAATGGTTTACCTGTTGAAATAGAATCACATCCATGGTCAAAAAGCTCACCAAGAGGGCTTGAAGAATCAGTTCTACGAGCTTGTTTACCATCTATTGCATCCAAACTCTGATATACAAACAGCCCTACTGCACATAACAAAAAAGTCCAACGAGGTGCCTGCAAACAGACACCTATTTTTAGCACAATATACAGGTAATATTCCATTACAAGAATCAATTAGGCCTATAATAATGTGTGACTTATTATAATAGCTTAATTGGTATTATTTTGTCATAGTATTTTGGTTAATAATTGTTCTCTGATAATTAAGGGAAGATGAGCATATTGCCTATTAGTGTGAAACTCAGTTAGTAATATTGAATCTGCCACAACACACAGAGTTCTTTGTACAATACGTTAAATTATTCAAGGGTCTTACATTTTTAATTTGGTTTATTCATTTCTTATGGCTGACAAGAAAAAATCATACACATACACAGGGCATTTTAGGAGGAATAGTAAATATATACCAGGGTGATAGCGGATATTATAAGAAAAAACTCAAGGGCACCCATGGTCTAAATTTGTTTAGTTTTCTGTCTATCTGTCAGTTTATGTCTTTTACGAATTTATTTATTTTTAATTCAACAACTCAAGATACAGCTTTCAAACTTTGCATGATTATGGACCTATTTAGTCAAACAGACAGATAGATAATAAATTAAACACATTAGAATAAGGGTGTTCTTTAGTTTTTGCTTCTTTTAATGTCCTCTCTATCACCCTGTGAAATATTTACTAATCCTCCTGAAACAACCTGTAATGTTATAATTAACAAGTTCTAATTTAAAACACTAAATAATCCAATAATCTACTTGTATTAATCCATAGACAAACTCAGCACAAAAAACGATCTAAGAAAGAACTTCTAAATAAATCCATTCAATCTGCATTCCACACACCAATCTCCATAGCAAGTAAAATGGTAACTAAGACATATATTAATAAAATTCTAGGATAAATTTTCAATTTAGATTTAAATTGACTGACCATTCAAATATTTCCGTAGGCCTAGCTATTTCAGTGAGGCTCCATAGAAGCTATATCATGTAACTTTGAATATGAAAATTGTGTGGCTTAACTTTTCGATTGCAGCATCAGAGAAGTCCTAATACATGCTGTCAACTTGCTGCTAAAGGTAGATAAAATGTAGTCTAATGCAAATAATCAGATTGGCCCTTGTGTGGATTGGCTCTTGCAAAGCCATGCTGATGTGAGATAAAATAAAAGCATTCATTTTGAGAATCAGAACAGCATAACCAAATTTCAGAGCAGTAAATGTCCATTAGTTAGAATGAGGAGCTGCCTTTTCTAGGTAAGCAACATATTTTTTCTTTACAATGAATGGGATTATATAAAGACCACTATATTATTGTTAATGTCAAGAGAGTTGTAATTTAATATTAAAAAAAAAAAAAAAAAGATTTCATACAGTAGGCCTATGTCCTAAGGGGTTGGCAATGTGTTGTTGAATGAAATATATGCAGATTAGGATTGTTGCAATTCAAAACCCAGTGACTCTCTCTTTTCCCATGTGCCCCAGTTGCATTTTGTCTGGTATGCTACAAGTTAGCATCATTAAACCTAAACAATAGATTTATAATTAAATGTTGTATAGTTGGAAAGTCCAAACAAAAGTTGAGGCATTTGCATTCACACCTATTAACACAGGAAAACTTCCAAGTATTCCTCTACATCAGCTCCAAAGCTGCACCGTCATTATCCAACAGACTCGGTTATATTTCCTTTTGCCGAACTTCAAACCATCGATCTTGATGATTTAAGATATCATAAAAATGCTTTTTAGTCAAAGTACATCAACCACATTTATGGTTATTTTATCTTCCTTTATGTTCCCACATAGTAGCGATGAAAGATAGGGCTTATGCACTAATCCCATATTTTGTCATTGTATAGAGGTAACATAAAATGAAGTGACTTGAGCCCTAAGGGGTGAAACAAATGTAAGCCTAGGCCTATAGCAAAACTAGGGCCAACACAAGCTACTAAAATTTGTAACAGGTCCTATTATAAAAACATTAGCCTAAGCCTAATTGCTTAACTGGAAAATGAGTAGTTTGTAACTGTCTCATTCCATCACGAAATAATCATAGTAGCCCTAGGATTGAATAGCCTAGGCCATACTAAATTTCAAGGTCTTATCTAAAAATCTTACCTCAGATTTGGCATCTGGACTGTAATAAACCAGAACAAGAGTGGTTAAAATGTTAACGATTAATCCCAAAATCGTTATCAAATTTGGAGCCAGCCAAATTGGAACTTTACTAACCAACCAATTCCAGTAAACTTGTAAATAAGGGTCCATCAAACTGCAGCTGTCATATTTATATTTATGTTCTCCTAATCTCTTTAATTGGACTGCAGACAACAATTTATCTTTAAAGAATAACATTTTCTTAGAATGAAAGCGCTTTTTAATAAGAAACAAATAGGCTAACAGGACATTCACATCCTAAACAGTAATGTGAAATTTATCGCAAAATTAACTTTATAAACCTTAAATTACAATTTTCAATCCAATATGACCATAATCATTATTAATAAAATCCTACTACTATAATTCAAACACCAATATCTTTCTCCTTTCACTTAAATTACGTCAACAATACGGGCTTTAGTAAAATTGCTGAATAATAAATAATAGATTAGAAATATAGTAGCCGCACACCGATCACCAATCAAACATCAGCATCAGACAACTTTGTCCTGTATCGTAAGATGATCATATCGTATCTGCTATCTATCTGCCAACGCCAAATCCAAAGTAGTTTAATATAATGAACACAGGCAAATAAAAGGTAAAGGCAGGCTAGCCTTGATTTTATAAAGTATTAAAATAGACAAGGCTTCCAGAAATTCACTAACAGCATTGACTTTATACACAAAGTAGGATTATATAAACAATGCTAACAGACTAACTTTTTTTTCTTTTCTGTGGGATGAGGAGGTAAAAATTCATTAATTTGTTTATTTAGTCATACAAGAGTTTTCTCATTTTTTATAAGCAATTTAATGAAATCGGCCACAATATCAAATGTTATATATTAATGCTGATTTAATCTTTACAATCAGCTGATTATTTTATAATAAGAACTTTATGTTATGACCAGAATGTTTTTGTTTGGAAAAATCAGTTTATAAGTGCGATCTATTGGGCACTTCACAAGTTTTTTAGATATTGCTAAGGAAGAAAATTCGAGTTGATAACAGATCATAAACCATTAGTAACTATATTTCACCCAAACAAAGAGCTTCCTATTTTGAGTGCTAATCGGTTACTTCGCTACGCTTTGTACATCCAAGGGTTTGATTATGCGTACAAGCCAACTAAACAGCACGGTAATGCTGATGCTTTATCACGGCTTCCGTTAGAAGGAACAGTTTGGAATGATTATAAAGACGACACAACGATGTATCATTTGGATCAAATATCTCAGCTTCCTGTTAGTTTTATAGAAATTCAGAAAGAAACAGAGGCAGATGAAGAACTCAAGACCATTCTAGACCTCCTTATGAAGGGTGAAACGATTCACCACCCACTTTATAATAAATACTCTAAGGAGTTAACCGTGGACCAGAAGTGCATTTTTAGAGGAACAAGAGTTGTCATTCCTAAAACCCTTAGAGACAGGGTTCTTGAAGAGTTACATTCAGAACATGTCGGTATGTCCAAAATGAAGGCTTTGGCCAGAGCCTACGTTTGGTGGCCTCAAATGGATTCTAATATAGAAGAGATAGTTCTAGCTTGTTCTCAGTTTCAAAGAAACCCTCCAAAAACAACAAATCATCCATGGGACAAGCCTCAAGAACCATTCCAGAGAGTGCATATTGATCACGCTGGTCCTTTTAGAGGACAAACATTTTTACTAATAGTTGACGCCTACACCAAATGGCTGGAGTTCTTTCCTGTGCGAAGCATTACATCTAAAAGTACCATTGAAAAATTGAGAGAGACATTTTCTCGGTTCGGACTGCCAGCAACATTGATTTCTGATAATGGTAAAAGCTTTACATCTGATGAATTTAAGACATTCCTAAAATAAAATGGTATACACCACAAAACGATCGCTCCATACCATCCATCGTCTAATGGACAGGTGGAACGTTATGTCCAGACCCTAAAAGTGGCTTTGAATAAAATGATGAATGAAAATGGAGATATTAATCTTGAACTGCACGCTTCTAATAGCCAACAGAAGATCTCCCCATACTAACACAAAGGCAACACCAGCCGAGTTAATGCTAGGAAGAAATATTAAAACCAGATTAGACCTTCTTCGACCCCCAAGGGAGGATACAAGTTCTTCAAGTGAAGAAAGTACACGTCAGGCGTTAAGAAAACTCAGATGCTTTAAACCTGGAGACCACGTTCTTGAAAGGATATACAACGAAAGGTATCAGCGTTGGAAGCAAGCTGTTGTAATTAGAAGGCTTGGAAACGTGATGTACGTCGTGGAGTTTGAAGATGGAAGAAAAGCCAGAAGGCATGTTGATCAGCTCCGAGTGGTCCAGGACGTTTCAAAAGATAAGCGTTGAAGATTGTTATATATTAATGCTGATCAGCTGATTATTTTATAATAAGAACATTATGTTATGACCAGAATGTTTTTGTTTGGAAAAATCAGTTTATAAAATGGGCTATTACAAATGAGTTGAACGTTTTTAGTTGTTTCATTTTAATCAAGTTATTTTATCAACTAACAACTATACATAGGCCGCTTATAAAACAACCTTTTAAACGCACTAGTGCGAGTGAGATGTAAACAGTAGTTCAAGTGAGATAGAGAAGTATGTAATTCCGTTGAAAAAATCATGGTAACCAGAAGAGGAGACCGCGTGGTGGTCGCTGACGGTGCAACAAAGACCAATAGGTTATTAACAGCAATAACCATTGGTTGGTTTGATTGCCACCAACGAAGCTTAGAACGATTAAATTAAATAATTATTTAGTATTTCAATTTCAAAGCATCTTTATTTTTGTCTTGTACATTTTTACAATAAATATCGTCATTATATTATACTATAAAATAGACGTATTATGAAATAGTTTGAAGATATTTACATCTGGAGTACACATATATCAACAATAATTTGAATTCATTAGTTTACATTTTTTTTATTTGCATAAAACTTAGTTTAAAGAATAAAATTCGTCAAGTTAATATAGGGCCTTCTCTGATAAAAACTCTATTAGTTGTTTTTAAAATTCGAAAAACAATAGTTGTTTTTCGATTTATTAATTATTAATACTATTATTAATTATTAATAATAGTAGCAACAACACGGCGCAGTGCTGTAACCCAGCTACTTGGGGACAAAGTGTTTGGGAGATTGTAGGCGATAGGTTGGATGCTCGGTCCTCATAATACCGACATGGCGTCCACTCAATGGTTGCTATCGGCGTGGGCACTACTAGAGAAGTCTGGGGTGTCCATGTTGGGTGGTAATCATTGAGCGGATGTTGTGTGGGGGAGATAACTGAGTATAGGCTTGTCAATTAGCTGAAAATCAGACCAGCACTACTTGGTTCGGATTCCACGTATAGCTGTAGGTATTCCATAACTCATTTTATTTGGTTTCGACATTTTATTTGAAATTTGAACCCTTTGAGACCACCCGGTTAGGTATGCTTTGATCCACGAGAGAGGTACGCCTCGCAAACCAAAGTTATGTAGTTTGTATAGTAAGAAGCTATGGTCAACACAGTCAAATGCCTTAGAGAGGTCAAGAAACACACTTAGTGTGCTTTTTCGGCACTCCAAGCAGTCCACTATTGTTGAGACAAGACTTACAATTACGTCAACTATCGACCATCCTTCTCTGAAACCAAATTGCTCGTGTGAAAGAAGTTTATATTTTTCCAGAAATTTTGTCATTCGAATCATAAAGGCTTTCTCAAAAGTTTTGCTCATTATTGGAAAAATTGACACAGGTCTGAAATTATTTATCTCGTTTGAGTTGCCTTTTTTGAAAATTGGTATGACTTTGCCCAGTTTAAGATTGGATGGAAAGTGCCCTTCGGAAAAGAATTTAAAAACCTTGATCCTTGACGGAAAAAGGATCAAGGCCTGAAGACTCTTCAATAATATTCAGTGGTACATCAGCATAGTCAAAACCAAGTATTAAGTTTTACACCAACAATCCGCAGGAAACTATCCTGGATCTTCTGGAGGCGTTGAATGTGTGGGGACCACACTAAGCTACCAAGCTCAAGGGCAGATTTCACCAGAATAGTGTAAATGGTCTTCATAGCATCAATATTTAGGTCTGATCTAAAAGTTCTGATAAGGAACCCCAGTGTGTGTGTGTGTGTCACGCTGGCAACAATACTGTCGATGTGATTGTCAGGACTCAAGTTGGAAGAAAGCGTGATTCCAAAATCACGGAAAGATGACCTTCTGTTGAGCATGGAGCCACTAATACGGTAGGCAAATAATTATGGAGCAACCGAACGATAAAAAGTAATAATGGCACATTTTTCAGCATTCAGCCTCATACAATTGAGTCTGCACAATTCCTCCAGTTTATCGAGGGAGAGCTACAGCCGGAGACAATAAGCTGGGCAAGATACAGAAGAAAACACTTTGATGTCGTCGTCAGCAAAGCAGAGATAGTTGGCCGCAATGAAGTTTACAATATCATTGATGAAGATGGTACAGAGATCCCCTAGATGGCCCTAGGTGAGACCCCTGTGGGACCCAGATGTCTCGACTTAGCTGCGGAGAGCCTGACAATAAGTCTGCGGTTGGCAAGGTAAGATGAGAACCATCGTAGAAGATTTGCTATAATTCCATAAGATTTCAATTTTGCAAGTAGGTATTCGTGACTGACAGTGTCGAATACTTTTGAAAAGTAGACACTATCAACTTGCTTGTTCTCACGAAAGGAAGATAAGATAAATTCTTCGTAAACTACTAGGTTGGCGATGACAGATCTTCCAGGCGTGAATCCGTATTGATAAGATGACATAATACTTCTACTTGCAAAAGCAACTCGATCAAGTACCAACAACTCAAATACCTTCCCCAAGGTAGGCTTTATAACTAAAGGTTCCGTACATTTGACTTATCGGATGATTTGGTTATGGGGGAGACAAAACTACACTTGAGTTTTTCAGGAAAGATTCTCATATCCAGGAATTTGTTAAAAATCACTGTACGTTGGGGAGCAAGCAGTTTGCTACAGTGTTTGAGTACCGACGGAGGTATCTCGTCCGATCCAGTCCCTTGTTAGGGCCAAAAGATGCAAGCTTACGTTCTACGTCCTCCTCCAAAAGTGTACATGATGATAAGTTAATTGAAGAATTGAAATTGTATTCATGAACTGGAGCATTAAACTGGGTATAGATTGAAGAAAATTTATCAGCAAATGTGTTACATATTTCAGTGGGTGATTATAATGCCTGTCATAAGGAAATAAGAATCAACCATCCCAGAAGTACTTTGCAATCCACCAACATAACTCCAGAGTCCAGTATGCCTTTCAATGGTGTGGATCATGCCATTGATATAGTCCATGTAGTTAGCAAGCAATGCGAACGGAATTCTTTCC
>JAQJVL010007636.1:0-23032 GCA_035578905.1 Stictocephala bisonia
GGAAAGTCGAATCACTTACAATAAGAGGAATTACGGCTATATTACCCTCGAACGTTAACTTATTATATATTAATAATAACAAAACATAAATTTATGTATCGTTTCCCCTTGCTTTTAAGATAATCATAGAATCACTTTAATATTCTGGAATGTCTTTAGGTGTTATTAGACTTATCTCTTTTCAGTATTCCTTCATTCAGGGGGACCTTTGTGTAGCTCTGCTTCTCAAAATGCCCTTACTGTTGTTTCATTTGATCTATATTAGGTGTGAATCTTATTTAGTTGCCTTTTAGTACTTTAATTTGTTTGTTTTAATGATTGTCTTTATTTGTTAAATTCAGTTTGTTCATGCCTTCCTGTATTTCTTTTAGCCAATTTAATTTTGTCTTTACTTTGCACAATATTTTAATGATTTTTGTACTAGTTCATTGCCTAGGCATCCTCATTATGGTCCAAAATATGTTATTATTTTCCTTCTAAGATAATAAGTATTTGGTTCTATATCCTTGTGTATACTTCACCGTAGAGTTTTAATTTCCAACCTTCTTCTGGGTTTTTGTTTAAGCAACGGAGACATAGTTCTAGCTATTCCTCTTATATTTGTAATATTGTATGTGCTTATTTTCTTTTTAGTATAAACAGTGTTTCACAACAGTACGTGACCTCTGGTTGGCCAACTTTTTGTTGTGTTTTTGTTTAGTTCTTATTGATAAGCTATTTTTGTTATCTGGATTTCGTGTTAGTTATTGTGTGTATTATATTTTTTTTGTTCTTACCTCCTATGCTCTCTTTTTATCCCCGATTTGCTATGCGTATTGATTTATATAAAGCTTTCTATTTTTGGGTTACGTAAGTCGACACAACGCACACTCGGTGATTTTATATTTAGTGTGGCTTTAGTGTTAAGATTTCTATTCTTCAGCGTATATACTTTAAAAGCTACTGCATTTTTTTGTATGCAGTGTAGTTTGTCTCCAAAATTGTACCATTTTTACAAATGAATACGTCGATCGTGTGACAATTACGTTAATCAAGCTTTTCTAATCAAATGTTTTTGTTTACATGTTATGTTGTATGGCCAACGATTGACGATAAACGTTTATGTGAGTAAATCTTTATCTGTAGGCCTAAGTAGATCCATAGGTACTGTATATACCACTGTACGTGGAAGGTGGGTGGGTGGGTCACTACCACTGTAGTATAAGGTGGGTTGGTAGGTCACTACCACTGTACTTGTAGGGGTGGGTGGGAGGGTCACTCCCCTTGTACGTGTAAGGTGGGTGGGTCAATACCACTGTAAGTGTAGGGGTGGGTCAATACTACTGTAAGTGTAGGAGTAGGTGGGTTGGTTAATACCCCTGTACGTGTATACCACTGAGGGTGTACATATAGGTCCTACACAACATATATGTACGATGCCATGTACAAATAAATGGGAGAAACTTAATTCAACCCTCCACACAACGTGTGCAACTGGATAGACTGGCGCCTGAATTCACGTTTTTAGGACATTTTGTGGACTTTTTGTTAAATATAAGACGATTTCTGTGTTATTATTAGGGTCTACCTATATGAAGATAGTTGTTACTATATTTGGTAGTTTTAATTTTTTCTACATTACATATTACATTACATCTTTGGTCTACAAAACATATAGTAAAACGTTTTGTATTCCATTTGCCTAAGAACTATTCATCTTATAGACCTAATATAGCTCACGTGAAGATCTTATGGCTTCTTTTTGCTGAGAGCCCAGACAGTTTTAATTCTCCCTCCATATTGTTTCTTTCTTTCCAAAACCAACTTGTTCCGGTCCTTTAAAGCTTTATTCTTTGACTGACCTTTCCATGGTGTTACTTTTTTTCTCAAAATATACCTGTCTAATGCTTCCTGTGCGTTTGTGCGCTCACCAAATCTTTTTTTTCAGCAGTCTAATTCATCATTTGCTAAATGTTATGTTGCGTTTAATATCTGTTGTGTCAATCTTTTTAGTGTCAGTAAAATGTATTCATCTTAATCAATTCATGTTCTTTGCATTAACGTGGAATTATCTAACGTTAAAAAAACCATTTTTAGTATAAGAGTCGTCTTTTCAAATGTTAGCTCCAGCACGGTTTTGTCAAACCTCCCTATAGAAGTTATCGTACAAACAGCTTCAAAGTCATGTTTGAGGCAATTTTATCGTACGGCTTATGAATGATCCCTTAATGTAGTTACTAATCCACGTATGTAATGTATTTATATAATTTATTTTGTACAAGGCACAATATAATATAACATCATAACTAGTTTAATATGATAATTCGAAAACAATAATTTATATTGTTCTTAGCCAATACATTTTTTTATATTTTTAGATCTTTTTATTATTATATGGCACGTACTTAATAATAATTAATATTATTATTGAGTGTTTTAGACAAAAATGAATTTTTAAGGTGATTTGATATATTTTACTATAAGTTAACGTTGTGCAACTGAAACAGATTTTAGTAAAAATACATCGATAATATTTTCTATTAATCATCCCAGTATAGTTTCCGAATCGTTTTTATTTTACATAGTTATATAAAAAATATTCGACCATGGAAGCTAATATCTAACAGAAACACAACTAGTATCTGCTGAGTTTATTCATCAAAGGTACAGACAAGATACAAATATTGATGTTTAATTAGCATTGCTTGTTGTTACAATCAATTAACTAATGTATATTCACTTCCATTTTCAGTGAAATTATCAAACTAACTGTGATGTCGTATGATGCACAAGTTTAGACAAGCATATTCCGTAAATAAATTGAAATTTGGTAAAATCAGAGTGTGCGTATATCCATTGGTAAAGTGTTACGTTTTTAACGATAACGTAACACTTTATGACACATGAATGACATTAAATAAGATTGTAACTATTAAACCTGTTATTTTACCGTAATATGTTATTAATGAACTTGTAACACTCGTATTAATTAAGTTTTGTTATTTTAGGATTTAATTTAAATGATATATTGGCATTATTGTTTATTATATTTGTAAGTTACATAATCTAAACTATAAGCCATAAAGTTTCACCTTTTTCTGTTAAATTCCAAAAAAATTATAAATTTGAAGGTAATATTATTCATTATTAATGTTATAATTTTAGTATTATTAATTTGTATTTTTAGAAGGACGCAAAGGACAAGGAATGGGAGAACTTCACGAAAAAGTTAGAGGAAGACTTAGGACAAAACAAAAAGATGTTCTATAGTATGATGAGGAACAAAAAGAGAGTGACCGAAAGTGCCAAAACAATGCAAAATGAAAATGGAGTCATGGTGGAAGGAGTGGAAATGAAAAAGTTGTGGAAAAGGTATTTCCAAACACTGTTGAATGAAAACTATGATGAAGAAGAGGAAGACGAAAATGAGGAGCAATGGGAGAGAGGGGAAGAGATAAGTTGGAGGGAAATAGAAAAGGCGGTGAAAGAGATGAAAAGTGGGAAATCCCCAGGACCAGATGAAGTATCATCAGATATGGTAAAGGCTTTGGGAGCAGTGGGAGTACATTGGTTGAAGAGAGTCTTCACATGCGTATGGAGGGAAGGAAGAGTGCCTGACGACTGGGGGAAAGGTGAAATAATAACAATACACAAGAAGGGAAGTAGAAGACTATGCAAGAACTATAGAGGAGTAACATTAATAAGCCATGTTGCCAAAATATTTGAAAAAATAATTTTTAACAGGATTAAGGACGTGATAGAGGACCAGATAGGGGAGGAACAACATGGGTTTAGGAAGGGAAGAAGTACGATCGACTTGATTTTTGCAGTGAGACAAATGGTTGAAAAGCACTGGGAGTTCAATAAAAAGTTAATACTGGTGTTTATAGATGTCGAGAAAGCCTACGATTCTGTTAAGAGAAAAAGTATATGGGAGAGTATGGAAAAAAATAGGAGTGACAGAAAATATGATGAAATGGGTTAAGGAATTGTATAGGGTGCACGAGTGCAGAGTTAGGACATGTGATGGTAATACAGAATGGTTCAAGGTAAAGAAAGGGCTGAAACAGGGGAGTGTTCTGTCTCCGATTCTTTTTAATGTAGTTATGGAGATAATGATGAGAGAAATTAAAGAGGAGACAAATGAAGAGATGAAGATAATGATGTTTGCTGACGATATTCTGATGTGGGGAGAAAACAGGGAGGAGATACAAGAACAACTGGACAAGTGGAGTAGGAAGATGAGGGAGAGAGGGCTGAGGATAAGCAAGGAAAAAAGTGAAGTAATGGTAGTAGGAAGGGACACAGTTTTGGAAGAAGATATATTGGTAGATGGAAGTATACTAAAAAAGGTAGATGATTTCAAATACCTTGGAACGATGGTGTCAAGTGATGGAAGAATGGAACAGGAAATAAATGCCAGATTAGGAATGGGAGCGGGATTCTTCCGGACGGTGAAACACCTAGTATGGGACAAAGAGGTACCAAGGAGGGCCAAGGTAATGATGTTCAAGAATTACTATAGGCCTATAATTACTTATGCGGCAGAGACATGGCGGATGTCAGAAAGGGAGTGGAGTAGAGTACAGGCAGGGGAAATGAGGTTCTTGAGAGCAATAAAGGGAAGAACTCGAAGAGATAGAATTAGGAATAGTGAGATAAGGAAGGATGTAGTGGAGGAGAGTATAAGAGAAAGAGTGGAACAAGCAAGGTTGAGGTGGTATGGTCACGTAAAAAGGATGAGTGTAGAGAGGTTGCCGAGGAAGATGGAGGAATGGGAAATGGAGGGAAGGAGGCCCAGAGGAAGACCACGAAGAAGATGGCTGGATGGAGTGAGGACAGACGTGGAAAAGAGAGGGAGTGTGTGGGGGGAAGTGGTGAGAGAGGAGATGTGGAGGGACAGGAGAAGATGGAGAGGCTTGGTGACAACCCAGACCCAGGATTGACTGGAACGGGACCGGATAAGTAAGTAAGTAATTTGTATTTTTAGAATAATTTTATAAATCAAATAAATGATCAAATCTTTATAAAGAAACCAGCACTGTATAACTTGAGCACTACGTATTTTAGACTGTTAGTAGGGCCGAAACTCCCATATGAAAATCATCGGCAATGAATTTCAAATACTACCAACTGAACGTGAAAAGAAGTATATGAGAGAGATGCACGGTCAAACTCTCCAAGATTGACAGGAAGGTCAACGTGTTCCCCGGAAAACCACCATAAAATGCTACTATATAGGACATTCTTCCCAAACACAACAAGGCGAAACTCTATTCCCACAATCGGTAAATGTTTTTGTTAGGTTTAGTATAATTGTGAGAACACAAACGGTTTCCATGTGGTTGAACGGGCAGGAAGCTATACGCTATGACCAAGACGCTATTTTGTTATTCATTTATTCCATTTTCCCGAGTATATGGAAAGCTATTCACTTTTCTCAGATGGTCGGTTCGGCACTTCATGAGAGCATATTAATCAATTACTGCGTGGTTTTATTATACGCGTGTATGAAACACTTCAGTGGGATACATTGCCTTCAGAGCTGTCGGCTATGTTGGTTATAATCACATAAGAACAATATTATTTTAGAACCGAACATACGATCAGGCGTATCCAAAGCAAACAATTATTTTTAAATGGATTTTTTTCTAAACAATTGCATTTGATCAATACTGAAATATCGCGTTGCAATTGCTTTGAAAATTCCTAATTAGTTTTGTAGAAAAAATATAGAAATATTTATTTTGATGTTTTTATTTTCACCTATTTTTCAAAGTTGTTCGTACGTATTCAAAATATCAAAAGCAATCCCAGTGGCCAATGTAATAACGTTTAAAATTATACCTCATACAGAAATTTTGGTCAATAAATAACGAAAAAAATAGGATTCGTAAAATAACATTGTTCTAATGTGATTACAACCAACATGGCCTATAGCCTCTGCTTCAGACGAACAAGACACCGCTGTTCGGTTGTGAGGCGACGAGCGAGTTTTCATCCGTGTCGCGCGCTGAGCAGAATTTTAAGTTACATTTTATATAATCTAAAACATGTGATTAAAAAATCAAATTAAAACGATTCAATTATTTTGACTCATTACCTACAACTTTCCCGTGCCTGACCAAAAAATAAAGACATTTCTCACTTTATTGCATTAAAACACGTTTTTAAAACTATATTAAGATTATTGTTTTTATAAAGTGATACATAAACTAATGTTATTTAGCCCTGTTAATTTAGTTTAGAGTGGTATAAATTATGTATGAATTATTAGTCATATATGCCCGCTTCTAAGACGATGTATATAAGTAACTCTATGTTGACTGCCAAAATTGACGATTGACGATTTGGACTTGTGACAATCATTCAGGTCTTTGAATGAGAGATCGTGTAACGTTATGCCTTTTGTTACATTATTTATTTTTATTTATTTTAATTTATTGATTAAATTAAAATAATGATATTCAATAAATCAGAATTCTACAATTTATTTCTTTTTTGTTTCAAAGTATTTATTAAAAATTTATGACTTGCTACCTTGATGAGGTTATTGTATCACATTGATTCAACATTTGATTCTTAAAAACAAAAGTAGCAGAAATTTGATTTATTTTATTTTATAACATGATAACTCTTAATTTTTTGTTCTCAGGGTCTTATGGATAATTCGGTGAAAACTGTATGATGCAATGAAACAAACTAAGTTCTTTTACAACATTATTCTTTATTACATGTTATTAAAATTTTCATGAATGATTTACTTCTCAATACTTTGAATATAACAAGGGTTCAAATAATTAATTTAAAGAGTTTTACAATTTAAATTCTAAAACTTAATTAAAACTTATCTGATACAATGACGTTCTAGTAGATACTTCTATTGAAGGCCATTACTTTTGCACCTAATTAGTTACTGTTTATTTAATACACATATATGATAAAAGATGATAATCTATTGAGATATTACTTTTCACTGTTAGTCTATATCTGATTAATCATAACTAATGATCAGTTGAAGTCCTGAGGACCTCAACCCTGGCGAACTGTTCAATGCTAGGAAGCAAGAGTAAAAGTGAGTGAGTCCGCGCTTCACTTTCCTTCGTCCAACCTCATGGTCCTATCCCCCACTATTCTTCTGATACCGGATATTATAGTTTGGGTTCAAGACTTCTATCCATTTCCGATTGAGCCAAGAGGCTTCGCCCCGTCTGCTCCCGCTCTCGGTGAGAATATCTCAAACTATTTGCCCTGCTCTGATTGGTCCTTGGCACGAGTTGACGTCTACGTTGTTTAGTACATTGAAATTGCTAGAGACCTGGTGTTCTTCTGGTGGAACTTTCCATTCGACTTGTTCACTCCTGTCCCTGAAGCATTCCTACATGTTTACGATTGCAGTTCTAGGAATTTGTCCCACCCATCCTGTGTTGAACAAAGGATTTGTTTACAGTGATTTATTGCTGGAGCCTCTCGTCTGTCCCACAGTTGTTTTCACACGACAATTCTCTAATATGATTTAAAACTTCTTTTTATTTTGATTAAATATATTTCTTTCCTTCTATATAATAATTTATTTATTATTTATCTAAATTAATTAAATTTCCCTATCAATTTGGTGGACCCGTTACAGTACCCCCCGATTTTTTGCGATGTGTGAGTAACGCGAGTCAAAAAATCTTGATCTTAAACACGATTCACCAAATTGTCGATTGTTCCTCAGATAAGTTTTAGTTTTACATTATTTGCTTATATCTAAAAAGAAATTGAAACTATCAGCTATCATACAACTCAATATCAAATTACATATTAGATTTCATGTAAGAAATTGAGTCTAAAATGAACATTCTTATTCAACAAAATTATTTACCTTATCTATGCAAATCAATGAATTACCATTTAACAAGTTACCAAGTTATCAATTAAAAGTCAATTATTTAAAATTTACAGTCATTTGACAACATTTCAATAAATTAAAATTGTTAATTAAAAATTCAACAATTTATGAATTAGAATTCTAACAGTATTTCATCATATATAATTGTTAACAAAATTTAGTATATGTTTAATCATTACAAGTTGTCAACTAAAAATTCATCAATCATAAATTAAAATTTGTCAAACAAAAATCATACATTACACTTTGAAATTCATACCTTAAATATCAATACATTCTTAAATCAAATACACATGTTTGTTAAGTTTAATAATTTACCAAATTATAATTCCCTTTTAAATACTAAATGATCAGTATTTATTAACAAATTATTTAAATCGTTATTAAGATTCAACAATTATAAATTAACAATGAAATATTCATTCATCTACATATATTCATGAATCAAAACAATGATTTACAAATCAAAATTTCACAAGTCCAAAGTAGTACTTCACAAATTCCATATCATTAATTAACTATTATACATCATTTAAAATTATACAAGTTTCCAATTACCAACAATGATTTGTAGCATGAAACTATCAATCACAATACATAGGTTATGTATCAATATCAATATAATACACTTCAGCAATTATTAATTCATTATTCAAAAGTTAGATTAATCCATATATTTGTTTGTAGTTATTATTTTCAAGCATCATGATCAGAATCATCTGACTACTCTTTATACCTGCTTTTCATCTAATTCACCATTTGTTGTAGTGATCATCATTCATTGACTCAACAATTCATCAATCATTTGTTTTATCAACACTCTACTAAATCCCTCATATAAATTTTCATCCCTTTAAACCATCTTTAAATTCCATAACCTGTTATCAATCCATTTACCCTTCTTTAAATACTAAAATCCTATTTCACCCCTTAATCCTTCTTTTAATACTGTAACCTGTTTTCAATCCTTTTATCCGTCTTTAAGTACAATTATCCATTTTCAACCCTTAAAACCTTCTTTAAATACAAGTATCCGTTATCAAACCTTAAAACCTTCTTTTAATTCTGTAACCTTATTCAATTCATTTCCCGTCTTTAATTTCTGTAACCTATATCATCCCATTAAACCTTCTTTAAATACAAGTATCCATTATCAGCCCTTAAATCCTTCTTTGAGTTCCTATATCTTTTTTCAATCTTTTATCCTTCTTTAATTTTTCTAATAAATTCTTAATCACTACACAATCCACAACATTCTCAAATAAATCATTACCTCTAAAACAAATCTTTACATTATCAAGTCAGCCATTAATCACAAACAATTTTTCAAATACATTTTCAATCATCAATAAGTCATTATATTATCATACATATCATCAATCTCTAGTTAAGTCTTAACATTTATCCTTGATCAATAAATCAAAGATCCCTTAAAACTTTTTACATATTATTTGTTATTCAACAAATGATTAATTCTTAAAGTTGTACATCATTAATTACCAACTCATTTACATAATAAGTCATCAGATTATACTTATTATTTATTTGGAATGAAATTCATCAGTCCTTAATCAAAGTTATCAAACAAAACGATACCTTTATCTGAAATACATGGTACACATATCATCAAATTATATACAAGTATTGATTAACAACAATAAGTTATCAACTCCTATTTTAATACAAGAATAGTTTGTATTATACATTGTTTACCTAATCAACAGATGCATTACATAGTTCTTTGTCATTGATGCAAGTTATTATTATTATTCGTTACTTTATAATTTATTATAAAAATTATTGTAATTCTTTTTAGTAATAAAATTATTATTTGAATTGATATTTATATCTCACATATTATTGAATAATATAAAAAATTTATCAATAAACACCATTGTCATTTTTTCATTATTAAAATTTCATCATTTATAAATTGTTTATACTTAGGTTTTGTTATTTATTTATTATATGTTATTTATTTATTGCTATTATTTATTCCATACATATTTGCATATATTTATTTTTATTATTTATTAGTTTGAAACATATTGCCAAGTTGTTGCTACGCCAGTGGGTCTGATGTCACTGCACGTACTTTGGGATAGTTCATTTACAACACCATAGTGTTCAAGTATGGGCCAGGGTTCTGGAACATTGTAATTGTTCTTGTAGAGTATTGGTTTTCTTCAGAAGTTATTGCTTATTATGACAAAAGCTTAAAAACAGTCACTCACTTTTATAAAACTGGATGCGGTCCAAGTGTAAAGTTTTACACTAGTTCGAACTTGTTTTTGTTTTAATTTTAAAGTATTGAAAAACCAGAGTTAAGTTCTGATAATGGCCGGTTCACAAAACTAAGAGTCTTGTAGATTAAAAAGATTGTAATGAATGTACAATCAAACACCAACTATGTCTGTTTTACACCCATGGGTTGTGGAAGTCACATAAAGATAGATGACACAAAGGTTGACTCATGTGTCCAAAATGGCTGCACTCAAGTTGTTGGTCTTGAAAGACTAGTGTGCCTGGATGCAGACAGTTGACAGGGCCATGCCAATGGGATGAGTCACTCGGTATGTCACTGGGTCGGCTGCTCCGCAACACCATGGCTCTCGGGAATAGGTCGGTCCTCCGAACACCCATCGGTGGCACCACACTGCTATTTGTGTCCATACATGTCCACTTTTCCAAAATGTCCCTTGTTGTCACTGGTTTTGCTGCAATATCATTATACCTGATGGTTGTTTCACTATTGTTCCCAGTGTCCACACAGTATCAATTATTTTCATGGCAATGTCATTCTACCTGAACCTATTACTTTAATTACTTTTCTATTATAAAATATATACAGCACAATCTAATTACTGACTGCTAATTATTACAACGTTTTCAATTCCATAAGCAACTAAATTGATTGAAAAATTATTTATAAAACATTTTAAACAAATTCATACTTAATCATCTTTTATCTTTCCTGACTTGCATCATTGACAAGTGAAAAAATCATAATAAATTATCAACAAACATTGCAGTTACACTTTATTCATTAAATTGTGATTCTTATCACTGTTCTTAGTATCACTTGCCGTACTAAAATTTGCCATCAAAAATTACATTACATTATTACAATATTTCATTCTCATTTTACAATGTTATATTTTAAATTACTAATCTAAAGGTGTCTATAACATGACTTTGGTAAATGGGGACTTGCCATGCTACAGATCACTGTAAGCTTTTAGTTTTTAGACGCTGTCGTCAAGGTTAACCAACACCTGAAACTGATATACTGTGCCATTGTGTGATTAATAGAGTACTTGGCGTTAAATAATTTAGAATTTGGAAAGTGACTAGTTGTAATTAAAATTGAATCGTACTGCTATTAATCACTGGCTGTTCTCCCTTCATGAAATTCTTTAAATGATTGAAAATCATTTAAGTTTATCAAAATACATACAGTATTGTATTGACAGTACATTATTAAGTCATAATAACATCATCATATACAAATTATAATAATACAACATTATAAAGAATCTCCTTTCATTATTTTATTCAAACACATCTTTGAATCATGTCATATAGGTTTCACAAGACTACACCTATTGTGTATCTTTAATTCATGTTCATTGTCAGCATGAACAAGTCATCATACAAGGTATTATAAGATGTCTTATCTATTTCATTTTAAATCAATCATTATATTCAACATTGGAATCATTCATCTGATTATTTTCAATATAAACACAAACAAGTTATTACAACAAAATACTTCTCAAAAATCTCCTTCAATTATATTTGTTAAACACAATCTTGAATCATTATTGTTATATTCATTAAGTCATATCAATGTGAGTGCAAACAAATTACAATAACACAGTATTGTAAAGAAATTCTCCTTTCATTATTTCAACGGAGTATACACAATGTGTGTATTTGGATTATATTCAATGTCAACATACAAGACTTATAAAAGCAAAGTATTACATTATACTTTATTTACTTCATCATGATTTAACATTTCTTTGAGTCATATCATATTATTATTTAAATCATTTTTAGCATGAACATTGACAGGTCATTAGAACATTTTTTAGTATTAATCATTTATCATACAAAGTTTTACAAGATAGGCCTATCTCACCTATTTCATTTTATGTGAACCTAGTCATTGCATTATTATTTGGTTCATATTTTATTTATGTATATATGGGTTATGTCAACAATATATTTTAGTAAGTCTCCATACTTCTTTTTAGTTTTACTCATTTATCAGGTTATTATTTTAAAATATTCGATGTAAACATTCATGTATTATGAAACAAGCTACTGTAAAACATCTCCTCAAACTATCTTATTCTCTCCTAAAAATCATTTTATTATTAGTGTTATATTCATTTAACACATATTATTATCAAAGTTTCATTTAAATCATTTAATATCTTTCATGTTTAATAACAACTCTCTGGTTATTATTATTTTTCACAAACTTAATTAGGCCTACCATATATTTATTATTATGACATTTGTAGGTACTTTTCTTTTAACAGTCATCTTACCATTAAAGATATTTATTTATCATCTTAGTTTAACATGAATGTCATATTATTTCAATGTTATCTTTAAATCTCCTATTCAATCACATATTCACCTTACTGGCAATATTATAATTCTTCAACTTTCATTTGTTTATTATTACATGACATTTTTTAAATACTCTTCTTTATTTATTTTAATACAACCCCCCTATCATTATTAAAGTTACATTACTTCAATTACTATTTATTTATTATTTCATCTTTAAGTATCTTTTATTGAATGGCTAGGTTTACTGTTTAGTTTGCTGTGTGAATGAGATTATCCGAGAGCACTGATTCAAATTTTTTCTTTTTATATTTAAAGTTTGAGGAGCATGATAGGTTATAATATCTCATCACATAGTTTACAAAGTCATCCGTATTCAATTCAAAGTTTTCACCCCCCATCATATCATTTTCAACTTCCTTTTGTTTGTTTAGGCTCCAATATTTATTTATGATCTCCATCTCAAACTCAAAGAACTCGTTTAGCTCCTCTAGCCTACTTCTGATCATTTTTAGTTTTTTATTTTCTTTCTGACAGTTAAAATCATTTATGTTACTTTCAAGGTTAGTATTACCTACTGCCAAAGCTTTATTTATTTTTTCTATTTTATCATTTAGCACATTGTTTTGTAGATAACCTATTTGCTTCTTGAATTCATTGTTTACACTAGGCCTATTCATTTGACTGCTTATTTCAGAGCCTACTTTAGTGGTTTTCACATTTATTTTTATGTGTTTAGCTTGCAAAGTTTTATTTATTTTACCTCGTTTATTCTTGGCATTCGTTATTTTGATAGTTGATTCCCTATCTTGTTGATTTACTTTATTGCTACCACTACTCTCATTTAACTCATTTGCTGCATCAAAGTGCATTTTTACTCTTTCAACTTTATTGACAGTATTGTCTTTAGCATGGTTTGTCCTATCATTGACATTTTTTATAGGCTCATTTATGTTCATTTTAAGTTCATCATTTGACTTAATTACACTCTCATTTACTTCTTTAATCTTAGCACCTCTTTCTCCTAACCTCACATTAATCTCAGCAAGTTTAAGGTTTATTTCCTTAGTTATATTTATCAGCAAATCTAACCTCACATTAGTTTCCTCCTTTAGTTTTAAGTTACTATCATTTGCTTCTTTCATTTTAACATTAACCTCCCCTAATTTAACATTAATCTCCTCTAGTTTAGTGTTAGTGTCATTATTTGCTTCTAACAGCAACTCTATTTTATTGGACAATAGGCTGTCCTCAACTCTGTTTACTTTGATAGGTTCTTGCCTATCTTTGTTCTCTACTTTATTCACAACATTAACCTCCTTTATCTCGCTAACTTTATTTTCACCTACTTTTACTTCTTTGATTTTATTGTTTATAAGTTTATCTTCAAACTTATCTATTCTTTCATTTATATCTCTCCTAAGCTCATCTAATTTTATATTGTTTTCCCTATTCATCTCTACCATATCAGTATTAATTTGATTGAGTTTAGTTTCTACATTTGTATTTATGTTATTAAGTTTTGTCTCTAAGTTGTCATATTTAGTGTTCATACTTTCATTCATACTGTTTAGTTTAGTTTCCACATTTGTATTTATTTTTAACAACATGTCCATTATGTTGGACAGTGTGTCTTCTCTATTTAATTCTGGCCTAACTTCATCAGATTTATCTTTATTTTTATTTATGTTAATCTCCCTGATAACGCTCAGAGAGGTGTCAGAGTTATCGGAATCAATGTCCGTATTCTCCATCATGTCTATGTTTGACATGATTATTTTATTTTTTAGAATTTAATAATTAAAAAAAAAATATGTCCTATGAATCTTTTATTCTTTTTAATTAAATTTTTATGAAATTAAAATATGTTTTCTTAGGCTTCTTTTATCTTATATTTTAAATATTTTCAGCTATATTTAATTCACTACTAAGATAGACAGCCTATCACAATTTTTCTTTTTTTTATAATCAACTTGACATGAAATTTCACATAAGCTGTGATTTTTTAATAAATTATTAACCAATTATTTTCATGTATTTTTTAAATAATATCAAAACCTAAAATTTGCATCATACAGCTTCACGTTGTTGGGGGCCATTCTGTAACGTTATCTTTCGTTATTAAATCTGTAATAATTAATCAAATATGCACCAATTAATTTTATTAATTAAATCTGCAACAACAAAGCCTCACGTTGTCGCGTCAATCTGTAACGTTGTACCTTTTGTTACATTATTTATTTTTATTTATTTTAATTTATTGATTAAATTAAAATAATGATATTCAATAAATCAGAATTCTACAATTTATTTCTTTTTTGTTTCAAAGTATTTATTAAAAATTTATGACTTGCTACCTTGATGAGGTTATTGTATCACATTGATTCAACATTTGATTCTTAAAAACAAAAGTAGCAGAAATTTGATTTATTTTATTTTATAACATGATAACTCTTAATTTTTTGTTCTCAGGGTCTTATGGATAATTCGGTGAAAACTGTATGATGCAATGAAACAAACTAAGTTCTTTTACAACATTATTCTTTATTACATGTTATTAAAATTTTCATGAATGATTTACTTCTCAATACTTTGAATATAACAAGGGTTCAAATAATTAATTTAAAGAGTTTTACAATTTAAATTCTAAAACTTAATTAAAACTTATCTGATACAATGACGTTCTAGTAGATACTTCTATTGAAGGCCATTACTTTTGCACCTAATTAGTTACTGTTTATTTAATACACATATATGATAAAAGATGATAATCTATTGAGATATTACTTTTCACTGTTAGTCTATATCTGATTAATCATAACTAATGATCAGTTGAAGTCCTGAGGACCTCAACCCTGGCGAACTGTTCAATGCTAGGAAGCAAGAGTAAAAGTGAGTGAGTCCGCGCTTCACTTTCCTTCGTCCAACCTCATGGTCCTATCCCCCACTATTCTTCTGATACCGGATATTATAGTTTGGGTTCAAGACTTCTATCCATTTCCGATTGAGCCAAGAGGCTTCGCCCCGTCTGCTCCCGCTCTCGGTGAGAATATCTCAAACTATTTGCCCTGCTCTGATTGGTCCTTGGCACGAGTTGACGTCTACGTTGTTTAGTACATTGAAATTGCTAGAGACCTGGTGTTCTTCTGGTGGAACTTTCCATTCGACTTGTTCACTCCTGTCCCTGAAGCATTCCTACATGTTTACGATTGCAGTTCTAGGAATTTGTCCCACCCATCCTGTGTTGAACAAAGGATTTGTTTACAGTGATTTATTGCTGGAGCCTCTCGTCTGTCCCACAGTTGTTTTCACACGACAATTCTCTAATATGATTTAAAACTTCTTTTTATTTTGATTAAATATATTTCTTTCCTTCTATATAATAATTTATTTATTATTTATCTAAATTAATTAAATTTCCCTATCAATTTGGTGGACCCGTTACAATCGATATGTTATACATAGATTTTTGGTGCAGAATAGGTGGAAGTGTCAGCAATTTTTTGAGATTATATAACACGTTGTTGGTAAAAAAAGTAGTAAGGTTGTTCTTTCTGTGAGTTTTACGGTTAGAAGATTCTATGATTTCCGTTAATTACTGTTGTATATCGTGATTACAATGGAAGTCTATATTTAAAAAAAATTATATGTATAAAAACGACAAGTTCGTAAGTATAAAAAAAACTACAGTATCATACAATGCAGGAACGGCGCACGAATGAAGCCCGCTTTAAACACTAGTTGTGTCTGGTTTTAGATTGGCTTAATTGGCTGTGGGTGGAACATTTCGGGTGTACCAGTTGAAACATCACACCTACTTTGTGCTCTTCATTTGGATTTATGTAAACAGGAACTTCTGTAAAGATTGTTTCAAAACTCTCGCTACAAACTTTGGGATATTGTTCCATAGACCAAAAGGAGCCAACAACTAAACGTAAGTAATGGCCTATCTCTTTTCGTTTACTGTCTGTCTGTCAATCTGTCTGTCTATTCGGGGTTTTATTAATAAAATCATATTTTCCAAAATACGCCATCAAATTTAAGCAGACTAAAGTAAACTCTATTATAATTAGGTTTATCAATGATAATTTTTCAGTCAAGTTTGCCGCAATAAATTTCATAATGGCAGCTATTTAAAGTATTCTCATTAGAATAACTAAAAAAGTATGAGTTGTATACAATTTTTATAAGTGACTTTTTATACGATTTTAAAACTGATTTTTGTATTGAATAACAAATAATCGAATTATTGCAATTATTGCATTTCAGTGTTTCTTCAGAACAAGCCAACAGATCAACAATGAATAAATAACAATAAAAAAATTATTTTAAATGTGTTAATTTATTTACACCAAAACTATGTAAATTGCATTTGATTCATCGTTGTTAGCTCATTCTTGAGGAACAACTCAGGATGTGTAAGGTCCGTCTAATTTAATTTTGCAATAATTCTGTTATTTTTAATTCAATATACCATTACGTTTTTATTAAAACCATCCAAAAAATTCTCTTATATAACTTTTGTAAAATGAATACTTTTTTGAATTAATCTAATTGAAATATTTTAAATGGCCGACATTTCAAAATTAATTGACTAACTTGACCAAACTCTTTTCATGAATATATATAATTATAATAAATGGGCTGCTAAAGTTTTGTTACATTTGGTGAAGTATTTTGAAACAAAAACATATTTTTAAAATAAAAAATCATGTACAGACGGACAGTAAACTAAAGAGATTACTTATTGTTTTTTTTACATTCATTTACTCACGTTTAGTTTTTGACTTCTTTTGGTCTAAGGTACAATATCCCAAAGTTTGGAGCGAGAGTTTTGAAAGTACCTGTATAATAATAGTTTTGATAAATCTTACTTTTGTAAATATGCATATGTTTTAGTCATTCTTATTGCATTATTTTTCAAATAAATCTACATAGTAAAAACGTTTAAACGTAGTGTCATTATACAAGTTGAGCTCCCTCGCTATAAGAACGTAGAGTGGCAACAATCAGTATGTGAGCAGGACTTGTAATAAACGTAGTGTCATTACACAAGTTGAGCTCCCTCGCTATAAGAACGTAGAGTGGCAACAATCAGTATGTGAGCAGGACTTGTAATAAACGTAGTGTCATTACACAAGTTGAGCTCCCTCGCTATAAGAACGTAGAGTGGCAACAATCAGTATGTGAGCAGGACTTGTAATAAACGTAGTGTCATTACACAAGTTGAGCTCCCTCGCTATAAGAACGTAGAGTGGCAACAATCAGTATGTGAGCAGGACTTGTAATAAACGTAGTGTCATTACACAAGTTGAGCTCCCTCGCTATAAGAACGTAGAGTGGCAACAATCAGTATGTGAGCAGGACTTGTAATAAACGTAGTGTCATTACACAAGTTGAGCTCCCTCGCTATAAGAACGTAGAGTGGCAACAATCAGTATGTGAGCAGGACTTGTAATAAACATTACTGTTATATTACCTATGACGACATCAGTGTACAAGACGTAACTCTGACCGACTTCTCTCTACATCAGTATTCGGACTCGACATTCCTTGAACTTGGCTGTGTCAGTGGAGTGTTGAGTTGGTCAGTTGCATGACTACCGACGGGTGTCGTCACCGTGTCGGTCCCCCCTCCCCACTGGACTGCCATACATTTACAAATCGTGCAACCATCCTGTGTAAACTGGTGGATAGTTTACTTAGCAGTGGAATTGATTGTTCATATTTCCAAAATGTATTACAGTCTGAGGTGTCAATGTCAAGTACAATAACATGTGAGGTATCGAAATAACGTTGTGTAACTGTATCTAAAATTGGCTACATTTCTGTTTAATCCCAAATTGTGGCTTCAGAAAGTATTTTAGCCAATAACACACAGTTATCTCTATATATATATATATATATATATATATATATATAAAAGAGAAAGCCCTCACTCACTCATCACTAATTCTCCCAATTACCGTAATCCTATAGAGCTGAAATTTGGTACACATGTTTTAGTAGGCTAAATAGGAAAACTAAATTATTTTCGTCTCGATAAAGTACTCATAAGAGGTAGAGAAACTGCCCCTAAAAGATAGTTCATAAGAATAACATTGGGTTGATGTTAGTAAATTAATAACAGCTGTTTTGTAAATAAATAAACATATTTATTTGGTATCTTTGACATTTAACCTATTGATGCATTCAGAGTTTAAAAATAATTATACTTTTTCTATTTATCTTCGAGCTGTTAAACAAAATAACATAAAATTAGCTCGATTGAAGTAGTATTAGTAATATCATTGGGTGTTTATATTAATAAATATGTAAGTAATGTGAGTGATATACTGTAAATAAATGGTTTTACTCAATACAGTTTAACCAGAACTAACCGTTATCAAAAGTTACTTACCGAAGCCGAAGGCCGAGGTGTCACGAGCGCAGCGAGTGGCGGGGTTGGCACGCGACGCGTGCAGGGGTGCCCCTTAGTTCTTTATATAATTTTGTAAATTATTTGATCTGTTAACATGGTTTTATATTTTGGCTATACATTTCTTTAAATGCATTTGACATATAACATTTTGAACAGAGGACCTACTTGGAATATCCGAATATACGATCCAAGTATGGATATTCCCAGTCCTTAATCACAGTGGCCGTGTACGACTAGTGTATTTATGTTATGTATAATTGTTCAAATCCAAAAGACTATGTTGAAATATATATTTTCAAATTCGTGTATAATTATTGTTTTATAAAAAGAACAATTATGCAGCCTAGTTCGACAGATACTGATATGAATATGACGATGGGATTCCTAATTTAGACTTATCCTACAAGAAGTGTGATGGAAAGGTGGTATAATATTTTTCAATAAATCTTACACTCCGGGGTTATTTCCGATTTTAAAAATATTTTCGGGTTTAAATTAATTAAATTTGGGAATATAAATCTGGTCTGGTCCTCTTAAAAATTAGTGGCAAATCCTATACGTTCTATTAAAAATCTCATATTAGCCAACCTGTACAGGTTTAGAAATTATCTCTATAACATAATTTTGACAAGACCTCTTGTAAATGATTACCAACGTTCTTCTTCTTATACTAATAATTTCAAACATCCTATAGTTATGATTCCTTTCATACCTTATATTATAATTTGTTTATATAAAATAAACAACAGTTAATTGTTATGAATTTGTTGTATCATTTGGTTGTGCCCTTCAGTTGTTATAATCATGATGAACGGCAATGTTATTAACACACTTGTTCGCGTTAGTGTTATATAGGCCATTGTTTCAAAAATTAAAACTATGGTGTCTTGGTAAAGATGATATTGACGATTTACTTATGATTCTACAATTAATTTGTTTCTATGTTTATAAATTTCTTAATTTGTTCAATATATTTGTAATAAATCAGCCTCTTTGAATATAAATCTTTTAATTTGTTTTATAAGTCAAATTTGTATTTAAAATTTAAACTTTTCTCTTTATCATTTGTTTTTTCTATAATCTTAAATAAAAAAGGAAAAACTTTTCTCTAATCCCTGTTTCTCCTTTTTATTAGTAGGCCCCTACAATGTAGTGACACTGCAGTGGGCCGCAAAGTTTTACTAGCTAATTTTAGACTGTCTAGTGCATTATTTTATGTTTACTTATTTTGTGCTTGCCATTTCTACTTGGCACGATGGCAAGTTATTCCAAGTTTGAGAATTATTAGTTTTGTAATTAATAGATTTTTACTGTGGAATCAATATTTTCTTATTCTTATTTGTATTTTTCAAAGACTCGCCGTTGTTGTAGGTAAAAATAGGCTAATGTATATTCAAAAGTACAGTCGTCCTATCTCGAGAGAGGGAGGGTTTGTCCCGCTCAGACACTGATGGCTCCGTCCCATATGTGGCAACCATGAATATATAGGTCTCTTGCATTATGCGCAGAGCGATTTGTGACAGTGTTAATATGAGATATCCAAGCAAATTACAGAAAGGGATCTGCGCCGGACCTTCAAAGAAGTGTCCTTTTTGTGTTTGAACTTCCTGTCAGCCAGTGGCAGTCGTTTACTGGTTCAGAGAACAAACTAATGACGGATATTGATTAGTACAATTTATAGTTCCTTGATAAAAACCTTGAATCATTTGAAAAAAACATTTGAAAAAAAATGTTGAAAAACCTTGGATCATAGAATATGATGGCACATATGTTACTGATAAGAACCTCCCACAAGTTCGTGTATCACTACCAGATATGTGTCGTCACTCGTCCATCTGCGCCACGCGGATGTGATGACTTCATTTCCCCTTTGGTGTGGACGTACACAATTACGGCTTATTGCTCAGCTAACCACTCACTTTCTCTTAGCTGTTGCCAAATTGGATCGTCTTATCCTCCAGGATTACAGTGTGTATAAGCTACTTCAAACAGGATGTTTAGCGATTGAGATAGTTAATAAAGGAAATACGTATCGCTGTATTATAACCACTACTGCTTATACATATAGTCCGAATAAAATAACTTTGGTACTGGCGGAACGGCCACGCACCACTGGTCTGAATTGACAAAACTCTGAGCTTTAATTTACTGTCAAACTTAAAATAAGTAAGCAATAATTTTCAAACTACTTGTATAGTGTCCACCATGTTATATTCTTTAAGAAAACATTATGCTGGATATTTTGCTTAAACTAATTTGCTTTTTTATTGTGATATTTGTGTTTAAGAACACGGTTTTATGAGTGAAATTGCGCGTGAGTCGTCTTTAACCTGTTACTGTAGCGATAGTAATAATAATAAAATAATTTCTTGTGGATGGATGACAGTTAGATTCATTGTGATCGTTTTGGTATAAGTCACATTTAATAATTCAAACAGGTTAATGAGAAATTAATTTTTTTGTAAACCTTTGTAAATTCGATAATGACAAACGCTAGATAAAATTTCTTTAAACCTAAATTAATTGTGTTATTTAAGTGACACTAAAATCGTACACTCGTATTAAATAGAATTTTCTTGAATTAGGAAGAAAGATTCAGAAGTTTTCAAAACTCTGATTGTCAATAAGGCGGCAGTTACCACACGCACAATGTACAGTCACTGGCTCAGCTCTGGCCTCTTCCATTGCAAACATTTCTTGTCAACTACTAATAGAACACTTCCTAAAATTTGAAAGAGCCTAAATATTATAATTATTGCAATAAATACTGATAATTATATACACACTGAATCCTATAGCATTATTGTCACATCTAAATAAATAAAAACGTGTTATATCACTAAAACTAAATAACTGTAATAAAAACAAACTAGTGATTAAACTATACTAAGCACTGTCAAATCGATAAAGAACTGAACACGAACACACCTCAAAGTCAAAAGTCAACTAACTTACCTTATTTCTTACTGGAGAAACATTTCTTATCTGGAAATATCGTCGATCGGAATTCGTTTTACGCTTGGACTGAATATTCAATCTACACTTTCCCTTGAGCAGAGTATACCTTACGCGTCCGACACAGCCTCGATGTAAACGAACTATGAGTTTACTTCATCAACTCTTCATTATTTTTCCGCGTGTTTTATTAGTACCACAGTATTATTTTAACCATACATAAATAACACAGTTAATGTTTGCTCAAATAAATTTTGTCTAGCGTTTTTCGTTTCCGAGTTTGCAAGGTTTTACAAAAAAATTAATTTCTCATTAACCTGTTTGAATTATTAAATGAGACTTTTACCAAACTAATCACAATGAATCAAACTGTCATCCATCTACAAGAAATTATTTTATTATTATTATTTTTCTACAATGACAGGTTGAAGACGACTCACGCCCAATTTCACTCATAAAACCGTGTTTTTAAATACAAATATCGGTATAAAAAGCAATTTAGCTCAAGAAAATTCTCCGGCATAATTTTTCCTTAAAGAATATAAACTGGTGGACACTATACAATTAGTTTGAAAATTATTGCTTACTTATTTTAAGTTTGACAGCAAATTAAAGCTCAGAGTTTTGTCATTTCAGACCAGTGGAGCGAGGGCGTTCCGCCAGTACCAAAGTTATTTTATTCGAACTATAGCGACTTGTTATCTGTTCAGCCCACCAGAAGTTGGATGAAAATCTTCAATGTAAGCCTAGGTCAAGTTTGGTATCAAATGAAAGGTATATTCAAGAAAAACTAATTGCCGCAAACCAGACTTCGAAAGGTTTTTCCTTTCCAGAGTACCATTTATAAGTCTCTTCTTGCTAGTTTTTTCTATTTATTGTTTCCAAAATGGTTTTACGTCATTTACTCATTTTAGAAAGTAAATAATGACACGCTTAAATAATGGTCCAACTTCAAAACCCATTCTATATTCGCGATCAAGACAAAATGCTACATAATTTATAAAACAATAGCTACATAGCTACATTTATAAAAACAAATATTTTCCGCTTTTTCATATTTTCCCGGTGTTTCCACTGACAAAATTGATCATATTCTTGTTTCTTAGTTATTTATCTACTACGAAACAAATGTCCGCCACATATCGTCAAGGTTTCTCTTCTATATAAATACCATACTATTATGGCCTATATAGTTATCT